>JACXSJ010003782.1:0-19348 GCA_014851325.1 Pentalonia nigronervosa | reverse complement strand
CGCTAATAAAATCGTTAATCGCGATAAGAAAATAACGCACACACACGCGAGTCGTTCGCAGTAACGACGCAAAATTTTATATCTGAGCGTAGACGCGCCATGCGCATGACACCTAGCTTTACGTCGCGCTTTTATAATTATATATTCTACTGTTTCCTACTCTACTTGGTATAACGATAACCATGCTTACTCAATCAATAACGAATGAAACAGTTAGATACGCCATTTTAATTCAAAATTCACAAATGTTACCTTGGATTTTAGAATTTTTTTCTCTATTTTAATTTAAAGGTTTGTTGGCCAGACTTGTACCCCTTAAAAAATTTCGAGTACCCCCAAGGGGTACGCGTACCACAGTTTGAAAAACACTGCCTTAGGGTCAATGGCATTGCCTGGTACCAATGCCATTTTGTTTTCTAAAACATACTTTACGGGAATAATGTTTCTGACTCGTAGAATCAATCAAATTTGATTTTTTTTTTTAACTGATAGAAGGAAATAATTAAAATTTATAATAAATAATTCTACAGATCACATCAATCTTAGTTTTATAACATTTTAATCTCAAACTTTTAAATAAACCTTTAAAAAATAACAATTTTTTGCTTTTTTTATAAATTATTTAATATCATTATTTAATATAAAATAAAAAATTTGAATTCAATGCTGGCTGTAGAATATTGTTATTTATCAATTAAAAAAAAATTATATAAAAATGTTCAATTGACAATAAGTTATTCATTTTCTCTTTAGTCAAAATTTGCAACTAATAACTCGTTATTTGTTACTTCTATTACATGTATCTGTGAGTGCGTTCGCATCGTTCAACACGGGTAGTAGAGGATTCTCTCACTAATAACCATTTACACTCCAATATATTCAGAAAATCATTCAACACCAAAACAATATGTGAATAAAGTTACCAATAATTTGCTTCTTAATAAATAGCCAGCTAACATAAGGAGCCTTAAAAACAGAAAAGTTATAGGGGTAACTGCATTATTGAGAAAAGAAAAATATAACTATTTACTCAATATTCCATACACATTTGTATACTTATTAAATACTAACCATTAACCATTATTAATTAAAAGCTATTATTTATTATTATATTTTTGTTTATCTATAGAATTACAGATGAATTGAATAATATTTAATATTAAATGTGTATGTGACCATGACATCCGTTATTCGTGACATATTACGGTTCATCTTTCAAGGTCTTCGGTGTATATTCTAGTATACACACGAGATAAGCTGACGGGAAAATCATAAGCAACAGATAATCCAAGAGCATCACGTAAGCTCATTTGATGAACATCCAGAAGTTTCACGTTCGCATAATAAAATATCGCAATTATACCAGTGGCAAGGAATGGAATGATAGCGCAAATCCGAGAGTATATAAAAAAAATGTCGAGTCAATAAGACACCGAATCAGATCATCCGAGAGCTTATAGTTCTAACAATTGCGACAAAAATTTTCAAAAAAATCATTAATATCACTCTTAAAAGACCACGAAGACGAGACATAAACTAAAGCTTGCCGCACTTTTTTGCAAACAACCTACCCATTTGTCGATAAAATTGAATTTAATTTTAATCCTGTAATGAAAATCCTAGTATCCAGTAAAAAAACTATGAAGAATATCTGTCTAGACAAACTTGGGGTCTAATTAACGCGGTAGGCAGGCTAACAAACATCCTATTTGGTGTTTGTTCTGACGAAGATGCCGAATTTTTCTACAAGAATATCTGAAACCCTAAAGAATCCAATGAAGAATCATTACATCTTGCACATGAACAATTACATATTTTATCATCAATTGTACAAGACGTAAATTTCACGATTCATGATTCAGTAGCCAATTCTTGAAAAACGAAATCAAATATCGAAAAACTCTCAAAACGCATGTTTAAACGCGATAGATATTTTAAGCATTAAAAATCTATTCGATAAGCATACTACTGTATTAGCCATTTTGTTAAACCAGTTCACGTGGGAAATCCAAAACCTTCAAACGAAAGTTAATTTCGCGTTAAATAAAATAATTCACACTAGTTTATATACACCCTCTGAACTTTTCACATACTAAAAGATATTTAACTTATGTTATCACCAACATTAGAACTTCTTTCATTGAAATCTCATTTAGCATTTTTTGAACTCTTTAGAGCATATTTTAAGTGAAGTGTATCTTCAACAAACCCTGACATTTGTATCAATAATACCGTTATTGTCAAACACGCCCTTTAATTTGTACTATAACATTCTTTTGCCAATAACTGTTGCTCATGAAAACGTATTTTTAAGAAATCCAGATATCCAATATTTTGCTTTAAGTTTATATAATGAATATCGCTTTAGTCTAACAGAGCCTCAATATTTGAATTGTAAATCATTGTTCTCTTTTAAAATATGTGTAAGACTAGAATCTATTTTCAAACGTGAAGAAAAAGATAATAGTGAGATATTTTTGTGTAATAAACTAGAAAATTCGTTAGACATATATATCAAGTATTTAAGTATGGATACAACTATAGTGCATAAGTTTTAGAACTCGTGGTTATATTATTGTACTCAGTATGTTATAACGGTAGCACGTCATCAAGATTCGTATAAAATAGTACTCACTTGAATAGATAAAATAAAGATTTTAGATAATTGAGTGATCTACACGGACCACTCAATACTCCCACCAATTAGGAATATAAAAACAAAAAATCATAAAGATTTCGTACCCGAAAGCCGGAGTTTAAGCTTTTCGATATCTCTTAAGAAAATAACAGAATATCACGAATCTCAAAAAATCAGTCATACATCTTATTTAAATTTTAATAAATTAGTTTAAGATTCCTAAGAGTTAAATGATCTATAAAAAAATTATATATAGATACCACAGAAAACATTTTAGTGAAACTAGAATATCATTTTATATTGTTATATACTATTGTGATTATAAAAGTTATTATAAGTTTATACTTAGTTATTAAGTATCGATAAAGTATACCAAAATTATATTCACTCGAAATTGCAGAACCTCAAGTTGTAAAAGAATTTGTACAGCCTCGCTTGGTTATAGCTTGCAGTCCTACAGAATTAATCACTTAACTAAACGTAGGAAAAATATTGCGACTATTTAGTCCCGATTTCTCATTTAAGTCATTTAAGAGAAGATAAGGTATGTGGGGGGATAACGACTACTGCACATTTTATAAACACAATCTAGAGATTACCTATGCTGCTTAGTTGCAGTAGTGGTAGTTCTTACATCTTAGGTGATGGCAGGGCTAGTTTCTTTGGTTCTTGTAGGTGTTTTGTATCAGCAGGTGAGATTGACAATCAGAGTGCGGTGATGGCGACAAGCCAATCGTTGAGGTCAGCTTGTTTTTCTCGGAATTGCCCATTGGATCTGTCTTAAATAATATATGTTTAGATATTTTAGATTACACGCATTTTAATTAAAATAAAAAAAAAAAAAAAGATTATTAATGAGTAATATAATATAGCTAAATAATGTTGGGAACCCTTGGTTGTAGCAAGGATATACTATGCATTAGAATATTTTAGCCATGTAAGCACATTGTTTTTTACATTTTTTATACAAGATTTTAATTACGACGTAATTACAGATAAGACGTATGCATTTGAATAGTCAGTCGTAAAGAACCAGCGATTCCGTCAAGTTTGATGTAGAACTCTTTATTTTATAACGATGTTTTAGATAATGAAATAAATAAGTAATCTCTTAATACAATTTGTCGTGTGTTGAATATTCCTTAAGTGCGAACTCAAAATTAACTTAACCGTCGTCAAATCTGGAATTAAACCAAGACTAACGGACAACGGATGACATCTGTTCAATCAGACTATCATCCACAAAAATAATCTAAATATACTCTGAGAAAATAAGAATGTCCTCGAGTGGCGGACCAAAATAGGTTCGTAGCATGCCTGTCGACTCTGATTGGCTGACAAATTAACGGTTGCGGCGGTGATGGGTGCACAAGTTAAAGTGGAAAACCGGTTGCTGCCTGCACGAGGAGCTAAATTCTTCTTTCGCTTAGAGCAGTGGTTCTTAACCTTTTTTAGTTCAGCGCCCCCTTTATCGTAATAACTAACTTAAAACGCCCCCCTCCTTCGTGCAAAATCAAAACTTCTTCTTATAAATATATATATATTATTTTATTCCTCAGTATATTATAACATTATTAACTTAAGTAAAAACTCTTATTTTTAGATAGTAATGGTTATATTTTACACCACTTAACATAAACATTTTACTTTACTATATAAAAAAAATTACTTAACTACCTATGAAAAAAAAGATATAAAATATAAAAATTAGACCTATCAATGACTGTCCTGAGCCTGATGATTAGCTGCTAACGTGACGATGTCTAGTTCGATATTGGTCAAAGCTAAACGTAGATCACCTTTGTTCTCCCCCGACGGAGGCCGCATTAACGTGGCGGGGGAGCTTATGGGCTCTTAATCGGGTCTCACTAAGTTCCTCCTGACTCTGGCCTTAATTGGGTGGACTCGGCGAACAAGAACCGTCTCTGGGCTTCAATGACTGGAGACGGCAAGCATGAGGACTGCTAGCGACTAGCAAACCTCTTTGGAAGGAAACCTGGTTAAAAAATCACTGAGCCGGCTCTGGGCTTGATTGACTGGGGCCGGTAAGGCTGGGCAGGCCTGTCAGCACAGACAAACTGCCACCACCGAGGGAACGATCGACCCCCGGTGCCCCCATAGATCGGAACCACGAACCGGAAAACAGTCAGACGACGCGAGGCTGGCATCGTCGGTGGGGGCTAAGCCTCCCAAATTTTCATGATGAGTACAACAAACCAAATTGATGTTACTGCTACAGGGGCATCGGTAATCCCAGAGCCGGCGGTTGGGGGACGATGCTCGCCCCAGCTGTCGAAATCAACCCCAAGCATCCAAAGAGTAGCTGTACTGAGACAGGCAGCTACTGGCAGCAACGGTACTGGTATTGCAACTGTCGGAGGAAATTTGAAGCAGGTTTCCTCCAATGGCCGGAAAACCACTAAAGTTACTGCAAGGAAACCATTGGAGACATAGGATCCAGGGGCAAAGTCATGCGACACAGGGAGCGCTCCATCAATAGTGGAAAGTGTGAACGATATAGTCAGCAAGGCAAGCAAGCCGGTTGAAGAGGTAGTACCAAAGAGGATTATAAATATTGGTACTCTCGAAGAAGACTAACTTTTGGGCATGGTCCGAGGATACACCAAATCTATGACACACTTTACTCAAAACAACAGAAACGTACACAAAGAACTTGAGGAAACTCTGTCTAACGCCAGCAGGGTTATGGAGCAATACTTCAAAGTTAAAAGCCACAGGCCTATCACGGACGTAAAGAGTAAGGTGCTCAAGACCATACACACCCAAACACGGGAAATCGACATTCCAATGGCACCCGTGACTCAGAAGACTTCGGACGAGAGCGTGCTCAAGGAGATAAGGTCCAGGCTGACCGAACAGGCTGAGCAAATCTCTATACTAGCGTCTATTATTACGAGTGGAGAAGACGAAACCGGGCAGTGGACTGACGTAGTCAAAAGGAAACAAAGAAAATATGCTGCTGAGGAGAGACCAACTTTAAAATCTAAGACACGACCTCTCAAACGAACAGTCAAATCCAAGTCTCGCCTACCAGCGATTCTGGTCCAGGCTGGCAAGAAAGAATTCCCGGCACTCGTCCAAAAAATTCGTGAAACAACGAACCGAGACGTCATAGGCGACTATGTCATGGGGATGAGACAGACGAAATCTGGAGACCTTCTGATAGAGATTAAAGGTTAAGTGGAAGCAGTTCGAGCTGAGGTGTTGAGGTCCGCTGAGAAAAATATAGAGGTGTGAACTCATATATATGGCGATTCCAAGAGACGAGCGATGACGAGTGGTGTTCCACAATGGTCTGTCCTCGGACCTACACTTTGGAACATCATGTACGATGATCTGGTGAGTAAGAAATTGCCTGGAAATATTAGTGGTATATCCAGTTCAACGATTATAGCTTTCGCTGATGATGTCGCGATATTAGTGACAGGACGTACTACTCCTCTTTTAGAAGAAGCGATGAACCAGTCGCTAGATACAGTATCTGTGTGGATGGCAGATAAGGGACTCGAACTGTCAATCAGTAAGACTTTGGCCATAATGCTGACCTCGAAGCGTGGTTACGTAAAATCGAGATTCTTCCTAGAAGGAGAACGCATAAAATTCAAGGAGCACATACGCTATCTAGGTGTGGAGCTAAGTAGTATACTTGGTTTTGGCAAAAATGTTGAATGTGCAGCGGAAAAGGCGATGAAGACTGTTTTTTCGCTGTCAAGGCTAATACCGAACGTCGGAGAACCAAAACAAAAGAAACGCCAACTACTTATGTCCGTTGCACAGAGCCAACTATTGTACGCAGCACCGGTATGGGCTAGCACTAGTTTTTGAAAAAACCGTAAAAACTCTATTGCGCCCGCAAAGGAAAATACCCGAAGCTACTACCCGAATAGCGTGCGCGTACAGGACGGTGTCAACAAACGTCATAATGGTAGTGGCAGGGATGTTGCCCCTGCATCTAATGGTAGCTGAAAGATGTGCAATACACGCGGCAAAGAAGACGGGTTCAAATCCTCCTAACAAAAACGAGTTGAGAGAAGACGCAATGAACAAATGGCAGAGCGAATGGCGGAATTCTGCTACGGGAGGATGGATTAAGAGGTTAATTCCAGACTTGTGACCATGGGTATCAAGGTCGTTCGGGGCAGTGAACTACCACATCACGCAATTCCTGATCGGGCATGGGTGTTTTGGAGAGTACTTATGGAGGTTCAAGAGGCTCGATGTGTCAGTATGCCATGACTGTATGGCTCCAGTGGATGATGCCGAACATGGATTATTCTTATGTGATCGCTAGTGGAGGTTACGAAGAGAATTAGAGGTGATAACGGACACGGAATTCTCTCCTGAAACGGCGGTGAAGTCAATGCTGGAAAACCAGGAGAAATGGGATGCAGTGTGTGGATTTGTAGTCAATGTCCTGAAAACAAGAGAGGAAGGGGAACGGCAACGCCAGCGGGATCCGGTGAACAATGAATAAATTAAATTTAGTTAAGTTATTTTGTTGTGGCTTGAAGTGCGATTTGAAGGGATAGAGCACCTCTAATTTGCGAATAACTTATTGTGAGGACCAGTGAGTGGGAGATTGGCCCACCACTGTCCATTGTGTCATGTAGCCTGCTTTTTTCTCTTAAATAAACAGCTCTCGGTCACTTAGGGGTAGGATTACCGAGAGGCATAGTTCCCTCCAAGTGGTTATGGATAGCATATGCAAAAAAAAAAAAGATCACCTTTGTTACAAATATCCAACCAATTTCTTTGTTTCGTCAAAAGCTGAACAACAACGCTGAATCCTTTTTCAACTAAATACGTTGACGGGAAAGAGAGAAGCAACAATTTAACTTGTTGCCATAGTTGTGGATAAGTGTCTTTAAGCTTGATCCAGGCAAGCTCGTAACCAACCTACTTAAAAACAAGTTGTGCCTCGCAGTCGTGTTTAAGATCGATAAACTCCATTTGATAAATGAGGTTCGAGATCTTCCACAAATTCAAACGAAAATGGATCTAAAATCCAATTACAGATTTGTTACTCAGATAGGTCTTGAAATCTTGATTTCATGTCTTTTTTGAGCTGCAAAATATGATCAGTGAAAATTAGAATTTTGTCTTCTGGAATTAAACCATTTGCGTCTGGACATGACTTGAGATTCAGAAACTGACTCAGTTCTTAACGATTTATGTTTGTTCTGTAAAGATCAAACTTAAAATTGAATGAGGAAATTATTCCTTTGGCTTTGATAAAGTTCATCTTATTCCTTGAAGCTTCAAATTGACTTCATTCATTTTTTCAAAAATATCTGTGAGGTAACCAATCTCAATTTTTCATTGCTTCAAATTTTCTCGTTCAATTATTTGTAGTGTTGTTATATAATATTAAATATTAATAAATTGTATTATTTTTAATCTCAGAGTTTGAAAAAGCTCACCGCCCCCTCAACGCCCCCATCAAAACGATCGCCCCCCAGAGAGACCGAAATGTCCCCAAGAGGGCGGTACCGCCCCCGTTAAGAACCACTGGCTTAGAGTATAGTGGCTTTTTTTCAATACTATTCTGCTTTCAATTAAAAAAAAATAGATTATTTATTGCTATATTGCAATTGATCAAATACTTAATATTGAAATAATAATTGTAAGAACCTAGTTTTAAAATATTATACAAATATAAACATAGAAAATAAAATAAGTTTAAATAGAATAATAGTAAAATGTTCACACATTTAGTTTACAAAAAACCTACACAAATTTAAGTCATTGACCTAAAGAAACAACTTATTCTATTAATAATAATATTAGTTATATTATATTTAAAAATAAAACATTTGTGTAAAACGTAGTAAATACAATTATAATATTATTAATTTAAAGTTCAGTCAATATTATTTTTAAATAAATATAAAATAGTCTACAAAATTATCTAATTAAAAAAAAAATATATCAAGTATTCATACTTTATAAAAATTTCAAAAATTAATTGTTAAAATATATAAGTCTACATACTATAAGGCCAAACAACTTCAACCAATCTTACAATATTAAACATTATTAATAAAGCTCAAATTTATATGCAATACAAATCTATAAAATATATAGATTTATATCATAAATATTTTTATCAATATACCTTTCCATCATACGCACCAAATTAGACTACGGCAGTTTCCTTTTTCGTTCTGCTTCTTTCTCTATCTGGAACTAAATCAATAAACTCCAAACCTCATGCCTTAGAACCATCATGGGTTACATAAGATCTACTCCCTGTCCTGTCATAGAAGTTGAGGCTCTATGCCCACCTTTCAACATCAGATGGCTTGCCGGAAAATTTATTTTGAAATCGTTAACTCATTCTGATCACATAATTTTCGATACATTATTACTCATTGTTTCTCAATTGGCGCTAAATGAATAAATCAATACCAGTCTTGTTGGTTATTGCAAATTTAATCTCAGACTTCCACCAATTCATCATAAATTCAGATAAACTTCATCTCTACAAGCAATCTTATGATTCTCTCCTTTATTTTCCTTCAGTTCAATCCAGTAATCAATACCTGGATCTTTCCTCCAACGATCTAAAAAAAATGTCCTATTCCATGGTCAATGCAGCTTTTTTGAATTACCTCAACGTTAATTATTCAAACTTCATTGTCATATACACCGACGGGTCAGTATCCCCTCTTTCTGCTGGTTATGCATTTTATATCCCGGAATTGCATATCTCCTTTGCGAATAAACTCCCCTCTTCGTCATCGTCTTTTACTGCTGAGTGCTATGCCATCATTGAAGCCCTAACTCTTATCTTACATTTTCCCCCAAATAATTATTTAATAGCTTTTGATTCTATGTCTTGTCTTCAATCCTTAAATTCCAACACTTTCAACACTCATCTATCCCCTCTTGTTCTCTGTATCAAGTCCTTCACTTTCAATCTCCTTCAATTACATCATACAATTCACTTCCTATGGATCCCCAGTCATACTGGGATCCATGGTAACGAGTTTGTAGACAATCTAGCTAAATCCACATCTAATCTTGTCTGCTCTCCTTCTTCTCTTTTACCCCACTCTGATTTCACTCCTTATATTAAACGTTACATCTTAAATCTATGGTCCACCCATTGGAACAACTTACCCGAAAACTTTGCCATAAGATATAGAGACATCACACCAGACATTCCTAAGCACACTTAGTTCACTAATCTAGATTTACATAGATCTCATATTGTCCAGTTTAATCGTCTACGCGTGGGTCATTACTTTTTACCTAGTCACGCTTTCAAACTCGGACTAAACAATTCCCCTCTTTGTACACTCCATTTTAATGAATGTATCTGTGACCTCCCACACATATTATTTACCTGCTCTGCCTTACAGGTTAAACGCCTAGCTCTAATTGACTCTCCTAGATCTCTCAATACCCCTTTTAATCTCCATTCCATTCTCAACACCAATTGCTCAGTTACCATCAAAATTATTATACATTTTATTTTGGATGCTGGCTTTATTATTTAAAATTTCTATGTTTCTTATCTAACATAATTATCTTATTTATTATTATATCATTATGCTCATTATTTTTAATTAATTACCAATTATTACTTATTGTATCACCGTGTCTGTATCTATCAATGTCTTAATTGTTGAACTATAACAGTTATACTGAAAAATCTAATAAAAAAAAAAAAAATCATAAATGTGCAAAATAATAAACTATAAGATAACTAAAATGCAAAATAACATTTTTTTATGACATTATGTTTACAATTATTATACTATATATTGAATTATTAATATGTAACGAGTACCAACATGAAGTAATAAAAATTGTTTTCAAGTTTTCGAATTCAAAATTTCTACGATTATCTCAAAGCATACTTTTGTAATTGAAAAAACTTATTTCCGTGTCACAAGATATGAAAAATGTATGTAATGCTAATAAATGCTACTAAATATTTATAAATTTACTATTAAGAAATTCAATATTTTCCATCATTTATAGATGTACATTATAATATATTATTTATGATCAACAATAAGTATTTGTACATATGTAAATATGACTATTTTAATGAATAAAAATAGAATTAAAATGATTATAATAATCATTATAATGAATTTTTTTTTATCAACAATCAAAATTGTTAATATTTTGAAAACAATTTTAATTTAAATTTAGTTTCGAAATAAACTTACCAATTATCTGACTTTTTTTGAATAAAATTATCAAAGTTATTTGTTAAAAAAATAAAAATTGAATATTATTATAGATGATAGCAAATATTTATAAAATTATAAATTTTTAATAAAGGTTTTTGTTGTTAACATGTAATTAACATACTGATATGAAGTTAGTAGTTACTATACAATTTATTTAGTGTTAAAAATGTATTATATTTATTAATATTGTCATTTATCTATATGTTTTTTTTAATTGAATAGGAACTATACTAATGAGATTTTTCTTTTTAATACAACTAGGAAAAAAATGAAAGTTTGAAATGACGAAAAGTGTAAAATTATCACATTTAATTAAAAGTAATATATTATATTAAGAATTATTTAATTTAATTTAATGATGGTAATAATTGGAAAAATAAGGAAGGCAAAGCCTCCCACGGGTTAGTATTAAATTAATGTTTAGTTGGAATGCTGTATATTCAATTTCTATTTGAGTTCTCTTTATTTCAATTTTTTAATTCAAGGATTGCAGTTACTTATTAAACAAAAATATAAAAATAATGATTAATATACATAAAATGTTTGAGAAATAAATTAAAATGTGAATTTGCCTGTTGCTATGCTGCATAAAATAAATTCAAATCGTATTGGAACTAATCATACAAAATAAAGTTTCTTCACACAATTTAACAGTTTAAATTTGATTATATGTTTTAAAACAATATTAATTTTTTCAAAAATGCAGCTTATTTTATACAATTTTTTCTTAATAAAGTGTATTTAAACACATGCATTATACATTTATATAATATAAAGTAACCTTAAAACTAATAAAATAAATAGATTTATAGTTAAATATTATAGATGATAAAACACAATCATGTTGGTGCTCATTTAACATTACCAATAATACATTATAGTTAATGCAATATTACAGAACTTACTTCATTTGTGTTAAGTAGATTTGAATGTTTGATTATTGTAATGTTGTAGATAGTATAAGTAATCTTTTTTAATGGACTTTCTTCTTCATTAATTCATTATTGTCAATACTGAAACTAGAAAGAATTGCATAGCTCAATACACTTAGACTGTAAGAGTAATAAATAATATACAAATTAACCTGATTAGTTAGAACGAATTTTAAATCTGCTCGAACACAAGATGCACAGTCTCGAACGTCTCAACAAATCCTAATCAATGTCACCATAACCAATTCTTCTTTATATTTTTCAATTGCAGCCATGTTTACAGATATCAATCCTACACTTGTTCTATTGACAACTAATGCTTGTTGAAAAAACCTAATTTTTAAAACTATTATTTTTTTCAATTATTTTTTTTTTAGTTTCAGTCAACAAAGAACAGTAGTGATTAATGTAGTAATATGTTCAATCTTCTCAGGAAATTATGTTTTTGTGGAAAATTTGAAGCTATTCCAATTTATCATAACTGTTTATCTAAGATACTGTTGGATAGTTAAAATTAGTATTGTTGATATCATGGTTTTATTTGACTAAAAGCAATTTCATCAACAATATTTAGAGTAAATTTATATTTTAGATAAATACTTTACCTTAAGTATTTGGTAAATTATAGACATAACTTCAAAGAAAAAATATATTATGTATCATGTTATGTAAAATGATTTTAAGTAAGACATGCGATGTCATGCATTTTTCATTTACTCGAGCTTATGTAAATACATTTTTGATACTGCCATTAATTTATTATATTTATTATTTAAGTTTTTAATATAATAGTTCAATAGATAAAGTTATGTTAAACTTATAATATAATTCACGAGATGTATATTAATTTGTTTGTATTAATTGACAAAGATGAGCTTCTAAAGAAATTAGGATGAGTATATCTTACTTCTTTAAATTTTGTATAATTGTATTAAAATATATATATATATATATACCAAATTCGTACAGCAACATACACATATACACAGAACACACAATGGTGGATTAAGAGGGTGCTTGAGAACTGAAGCATCCATAATTCTGCATATCAAAATTTTCTTTATTATTATAAATTACTTAAATCAGCAGTGATTCTCAACCATTTTTTTTTACGAGACTTCAATTTGATCCATAAATATGGTGACATTTAAAACAATTAATGGATTTCTGAAAAAGTAATAATTATAAACCTATATAAATTATTACATAGGGTCATAAAGACTTAAGCCAAATCACAACTCACCTAAATAATTACACAACCTTTACGAGTAATAAACTCAACATTTTCAAAAATAGATTTGAAATCTTTTTTTACGCAAGACAAAAATAATAATTTGATGGAAAATACCAAAATTAACAAAGAAATAAAAGGAGTACAGGAATTTATTTTTTTTATTAGTAACAATGTATTAATTATGAAAAGGAGACAAGTACACATTTACATTATAAAATGAGGAAAATACCACAAAGATTAATTAATATAGATATCTTATTGTAGATTTATATCTACTAGAGAAACTATTAAAAAAAAAGATGGATTTGAACTAGCAATAAGTTAAATAATCTTTCACTATATTACAATATTCCAATAACACAGTGCCAATTTTCAAAAACAGAAATCTTAATAAAATTAAAAATACCTATCTGTGAAACATAAATCAAGTAGAAAACTCTTCTAATACTTACCAGCATATTTCAAATATAACAATTCAACATACATAATACATTTAAAAAAAACATATATGACAATCAATATAATTAACAATGAACATACAATAATTTTGAGAATAAGTCTCAAACATTGCGATCTCCCAGTGACAAATTTATGTTGCCCACCAAAATTTTCTTCAGACATCACACTAACACCAAGATGCGTTAAGCTGTTTTCAAAAATTTACCCTTAGAAGAAATAAATAAATATTAATATTTTCAGTATGTAACACAAGTTAATAACAAATAAACGATCATTAAACAGAATGTGGTTAATACTTATGCAATAACAAATCCACAACCAACATTATATATTTAAAAAGAAGTAGGAAATTTAATAGTGACTCAACAAATTTATATAACTTACAACCACCCAGGACTAATAAAAATAAAATTACCATGCAATCATGAACTAACAAAAAATGGAAAAATGCTTATCGTACCCATGCGAATTAAGTAACACTAATAAATTGACAATAAAGCGAATACTACCCATATGATAGACTAATATAAAACCTCTTAAAATTATACACAAGGAACAAAAAGACAAAATATTCTTCACAAACTTAACAAAAATAATGAACAAAGACTGGTCAAAAGACATCTCAAATGTTCACATAAACAAAAAAATAAAAGACTATGACAAATATTTCAAAGAGATTATTTTAGATAAAATGCCAATTAAATTAATCGATGAATTTTTAGGGGACATAATATATATAACATGACTAACAATATTAACCATAATCATAATTTTTATTTGCTATAAGATATATCCAGTGGTCGTGACAGCACACACATTAACCCCCATCAATTCCTCCTATACAGTAAAAATAAATAATATTAATAGTTAATTAAACTAATTTAATCAAACAACTTTTCTGGCACTAAAGAAAAACAAGTCTATAGAGCAAAACATGTCCATGAGTGAGTAGACTGGAAAAGATCCACATACTGCAAAGACAACTCAACATTATGATGGGAAAGATTACAGAGTACTATTGAGGAGAATTCTAGAACACGCTATAACAGATGAGTTGGGCTATGAAATAAATTTCACTGGAAAAAAATGAAATAAAAATGATAAAAAGAAAATTGGCTTTGTGAAACTACATCTGTATCAATGTATTTTAGACAAGTCATATTGGTTATAATATTTAATCACAAATTGGCAGTTATATAACAACTATTATTTTTATACTTGAAACAATATTGCATAGGGAATCCCACAAGGATTAACTTATTTTTGAGATATCATCTGTGTAATGAAGATGGTCAAATTCTGTTTTTTTTTTTATATCTTTAAAGATAACACTTATTCATTTTCTAAAAAAATATACATATTTTTGTTTAAAGTTGAAAAAAATTACTAACTTGAAAATTTTAATATGAAAATTATGTGGAATATAAATGCAGCATTAAAATTTCACAGAATTACTCTATATTATGTATAATATGTACTCAATAATATCAGTCATCATGTATCACCACCCACATTTAAATCCCAGTTATTATAAGGATATTTTTTGTGTTAAAAAACAAAAATTTTTTAAATGATGAATCATGTTTCTATATAAATATAACATGCTTACTAGAATCCTATTAGGTTTCTTACTACCAGACTGTTGTATAAATGTTATTACTTAAGTTTAATAATATATCATATGGATATGATTGTATTTTATGGTTGTATTCAACTTAACATTTATATATATTATTATATTTTACAAATACTATTCAAAACAAATTTCCATACACTATCCCTGCAGTAAATTTACAAATAACAAGCTTTTTATGTCACTCAAAAAAGAGATTAAAATAAAATTAAAATAAAAATTAATTATTTATTTTTAATATAAAATTAATAAAATTAGTCTTAAGAAATATATATTTTTTCAATTGTTTTAATACTTTTTTCAAATTAAAAATATTTAATTTAATGTTAATACATTACAATGTATTACAGAATTAATAAATAAGTACCATCATAATGTTGCGAGTATACTTTGTAACACAATCCACAAATTACAATTTGAATAATGTTATTATGGGCTTCTTTTGAAGAATTCCTTTATGTATCTTTTATAGGTTAGGTAATCCTATGAAGGACTCCTTAATTGGTATCCATATGGCATGCATTCAAAGACAGTAGGGACAGTGTTATGGACCAACCAGAGGACGATCTTCGAGATGGACGAAAAGGAGCTTTGAAGTCGTGGTGTTTAAATAATTTGTAAAAACTGTTTAATGTTGCAATGATTTGTTTATTATAAATTCAAAAAATCGACTGGCGTGAAGGTGCTTGCTGTAACCCGGGAATACCACGTCTGAATCGATGCTGATTCGGGCTCCCTTATATATTGGCTACTCCTCCTATCGGTACCTACGTCATCCTAGTAAGATAATGTAGACCCCATTCGGTCTATTGTGTATGATTTCGTTAATTGCAGGAAATGCTGTCTGCCCACGCTTTGTCGTCGAGTGGCGATAACTCACAGGACACGACTCGTCCATACATTATCACAATTCCCAAAATATCATATTTTTACTAATATAATATAATATCATGAAATTGATATTAAATTATTTTATTTAATTCACACACGTCCTAATTTCTCGGAATTACCTATATTAAATTTATTCCTTGCTCGTTTGAGTTTCTGATTTCTGTGATTCTCAGAATTTCTTATGTTACATTCTCGAATAATTTTTATAGTCGGTTTTGTCTTTTTTCAGCGTGCCTACGGTTTAGTTATTATACATATAGTGGTTGCGTTGAAACGTATATCGTTCCCCCTTACCCTCGAGATCATTGCTGCGTTAAATTAGACATTAAAGTTATGTATTGCCAGGTACATAGCAACAGTCATGGGAATCCATAGGAAGTCCCTACTTTCATAACGAGGATTCCACAAAGAATTCTTTAGAATACTTTGTGCTACTGCCTACTAGGATAATGCAATCATAAACATCTACTTGGTGGTCCATATATTATTTAACCTAATATAAATTATTATACATTTTTTCTATCAGTACCTAATTATTACTTCAAATTGAACAAAATATACAATTAACATATATTATAACTGTGTATGACTAATTATACAATAATTTATTAGTTATAAACTTATGATAAACAATTTTATTTACCCAGATAAAGGATTTTGAACTGTTGAAGCGTTCTCCGTTCAGCATAATAACAACTTGTCCTATGTCAAGGGGTTGTAAGGGAATCTTCTATATCTCATATTTTTTACTTATTATTAAGCTTAAATGAATGCATAATTGGGAGTTGCTTCTGGGTGGCTAAAACATAAACAAAGCAGTTAATAATTAATTAAAAAAATATTATTTTCCATTGTTCATTATTTATAAGTATAACTAATACTAGCTATTAATAAATAATAATTAATTTTACGACTCACTTGATTATTTCATTGTTGTATAAAGTTCTCATAAATGAAACTGTAACTGCTAGATCAATACCTCTTTCACCAATGGATTCTCTCAAAAACGGCACATTCAGGTCAATTGCTCCAGGCTGGTGGTCATAAAATTTTAAAAGATGAATCCTATTATCTCTCAAATCTGTACTTACATTCACAATACTTGCAATGACAGTACCTGTTTCACTTCTTCTGCGTTCGCATACTAAATACCTAAAATTTCTCAAATAGGTCGGTAATTAATAATTATATCGAAATTGAATATCATATACCAGTTGAAGAATTAAACAATTATACATACACGCGGCCTTTTCAGACTTCGTGTTTGTAATACTTGAATCCCAAATTATCCACACATATCTTCGATCATTTTTGAACGTCAGAAATCAAAAAATATGTTTTAAGCACTCTGATGACAATAATATCTTCTTCTTTTTGCATTACATGATCGTCTTCATAAACGACTTTCAGGAAGTAGTCGTGGTCTACCAAATGCTCCTGGAGAGTAATTAATTCCTCGTTGTTCATCATTATTACAAATCTATAAACTAAAATGGGTATACAAAAATAAATATATATAAAAAAGAAGAGTAATTATATTTAGTAATTAGTTATTATAAACATGATCGGATGAACCGTTAAAAGTAGGCAATTTAGAACGAACAACCAAACACAAACAAAATATAATTAAAATTATTCGTATTAATAAACGAAATGTAGCACACGAACAAATAGTCAGTGGTGAGCGGAATAACCGATGGTCAAAGTTTTAAATACGACGTGCGATAGCACGAACAAACTCGGCGGTATGACAGGATGTCGGATGTGGTACATTTATGAATATTAAGTTTCCAGAAAAATTTGAACTCATTTGAGGTTGGCAAAGTTGATTTAGGATTTATGGACTTTCGGGATAAGTACCCTAATCCCAGTTCGAGCGCCCGAATGATAGCGCTCAAGGCCACATTTCCCCTCGGCACCCACACCAAACAAACGAGAAAACTCGTGCGGCGATACACGAGAAAAACGAGTTTTGGTCAGCCACCATACGTGTTCTCTCGTGGTATGCACTGTATAATATAATATATATTTTGGGTGCATGGAAAAATCGTGTAACGACAAGGCATGTGTCTCACGCCATTCGATTCGGCATCGCTAACAAACCAATTTGGTGGCGACAAATGTACATCTTTATTATGTGATAATGATTAATGACAAATAAAAATTGCCAATCGAGCTGACAAATTCGTTACTTTGGATTTCGATTAGATTTTTGAATCGGGAGTATTGTACTAGCCGGAATTTTTGATATTCTGTTTGTTTTAAAAATAAAACACGCAAATCACGTACAAGCGACTAAAAAAAAAAACTTACCCTTCAAGACACGTAGAAATATGAGAACAACATCGACTGTATCTATAGAAAGTATAAACTAATGAACTCTAAAGGTTGCAGGTAGTTAAATTACTAATGTTATTTAACCATGGGATTAAGTCATCAAAATTGACTTACATGAATCTATAGGTCAATTGCTATCAATCGGTTTCTAGAGATAGTGGACAATTGCCTCCGGTATATTGTGGACAATTCGGAATTCCCACCCAATTGTCTTGTAAATAATGCAGCGTCGTTGTCGTCGTATTGTGAGTTGAGTTGCCTAAAGACCTTAAAGTAAGGTGCTCACATACGGTCAATGCCTGAAACAGTGAAACCACACAATAGATTAAATCAGAAGGAGCACTATCAATGTAAACAAAAATGTGGCGGCTACTGTGCCATTGACGGAATTTATCATTTTAATGTTATCAGTTAAGAAAACATTGTTATTTTGTTAGTTTGTAACACACAATCACGGTTATTATAATACGTTTTATTTAACTTATCAAACTTATTTAATTTTTTTAATTGTTTATTGTAATATTGTGCATTAATTAACATATAAAAATGTAAATTCTCAAAAGTGGTTATTCTTTTAAGTGCGAAGTAGTTTCGTGCAGGAAAATGAAAATGGTAGAGGAAACTGTTATTTTTTTCTTTTTCTAAAGATCCTGCTAGGTAAGTAATTAATATTATAAAAATGTTAACTATTAGAAAAATCGATGGTAGGTACTTGTTATGTATATGTTACGGTGAAAGATGAATATTGGTGAATGTCGTCATTCTCCGGTGGATAACGTCTTTTACCAAAATGATTCGATTATATAGGTAAATGATGTAAAAAACCAGATTTTAAATTCAAATGTACATCTTTCACCGGTCATTGATGTCATTTACCAAAACTAGTGGTAAATGATGATAAATCTCAAATAATACACTGATTGTTTTACTATAGGTACTATTTATAATAATGATTTATTGTTGGTGGATGTTTCATTTTTTATTTTAGGTATTTAT
>JACXSJ010003781.1:0-19353 GCA_014851325.1 Pentalonia nigronervosa | reverse complement strand
ACTCATATTTTAAATAAAAATAAAAATATTTGTTAAGTATCAGGGTTTTATTAATATGGGAATTAATTTAAGTAGATAATATCAAAAAATAATTATGTTATGTATTTATAATATAAATACATGATATTTTAAACCACGGTGTGTTATGTTATTTTTAATTATTAAAAATATATTAGAATAAGCCAATAATAAATTAAATGTATAAAATATACAATAGTTTTAAATATTTTCAATAATAAAAAAGTAATTTTTTTTTTAATATTTATAAACATGTTTTTTTTTCAATAAAGTATATCTAAAAATCAAGATTTTTCTCATTAATTAAACTTCCAATAAATAATTAACTTAAAAGTAAATATATCATTTTTAAAAATGACAGTTTCAGTTTGTTAACAATTTAGCTAATCTTAAAGTTCATCATTTTTTTCTTAATTAAAGTTATTTATGAATTCGTTTATTAGATTATGACTACATTATGATTATAATTATTTGTATACAATAATTTATACTAATTATCTATATCTTTCTTCTATGATAAAATCTTAAATCTTCATTATCAACATACATTGATATTGGGCACACTAGATTGTATGTATTAGCTATATATGTTTTTAGACATTTATAAGAAATAACAGAATTTTGATCTTTAATTAGGTTCAAAATTTTTTGGCATGATATAAATATAAGTTACACTTATATTTTAACACCATATAGAATATACTAGTAGGTAGTATAAATTAAAAATTTTCTGATCTTTAGGGAGAAAAACGTACCTCCATGATTATGATAACGGCACTACTTAATAACTTAAATCCAACAACCTTATATAATATTATTAGTTATTTTATTTATTTATTTCGTACTATAACTTTATTTAAAATTTTAAAAAACCATCATTTAATGTAATTATTACCATTATTTGCTATATTTTTCAGGTTTTATTTACTATATTGAAATTACAAATAATATAGTAACTTCGATTAAGATAAGATTTATGAGTCATTTCTTAAATCCTTAAAATTAAAGTTGGTTAACATTTGTATTTTATTGGTTGTTAATACTATAATATATTATTTTTTCTCGTTTCGTTATTATTAGATAATCAATAAAAAAATACTTTCTGTTTTGTATAAATACAGTGACATACATAATTGCAATACTGCAGTACTTTGTGGTACGTTATTATTTGTCAATATGAATAAAATGAAACAAAATATTATAAAAATTTAAAAAGTATAGATACTAAATGTTAAGACAATGCCATATTAAGTTGTGACGCGTGAAAGAAATAACTGGATTTCTGGGACGTTTTGTTGCCATATCCTAAACAATTCGTCTTTTTTCCCGCATACATAATCTATTATGTTAATTGTGACCTAGCCTATATATTAAACATCAATTATACACGTTATATTGTAATAACATAGTGATTTATGCGTTAAAAACTATTATTAGAATAACTAATGTTTACATAAATATTTTAATCTTAAAATCAAAATGTGATCATTAAGTAGATAGGTAGGTAGATAAAAATAATTGAAAATGGGACGTATTCTGTATCTCTAATCAAATGTGTTGGACTATTGTGAATATTAATTATGCAATGCATAACATTTAATAAATTATATAGGTTGGGTTAGGTATCCAATAAAAACGAGTTATATTTGGGACTTGATATTGACTTTGTCATATAATATAGGTTACCGACCTACCTACAATCATTGTTGAATGAACATTTTAGGCGTCTTTAGGTCAAGGTAACCATGTGAGAAAATGCAGTGAGATTGGTTCGAAAATTCCAATCATATTAACTATCATGTAATAAGCCCAATACAGTTTTTATCATTTTATGAAATATTATAATCAATGTATATTATATTTCGTTCATGTAACGTTTATCAATATTATTTAGATCACTGTAATAATATCCTATATAACTTTCCAAAATTAAGCCAATATATTTCTACATAAACATATCTAGCTAATATAATATAAACTATATTTTATAGATATTAATATTCGTTACAATAATTCTTACAAGAATGTATAGTTAACAATATGTTAATACGACATGTATTATCTTAGCTACAAATAGGTAACTTAATATTTAAAATATATTTTTAATATTTATGCTTTAAATAAATCTCAATGGTGAATTGAACGTCGTACCACACATATGGAAATAAAAACTTTTATTTTTAGAAATGTATTATTTAAAGTTATGTTTGACTGTAATTAAATTAGTATATTAATTAAATACTATGCATACTATTTTTTTACAGTAATTATATCTACAATTTCACAATATGGCTCTCGATTTACACCGTAAGTACATCGAGAAAAGGCAAGACAGTGCACCGTTGGTGCCTATCAAAGATATAATAAATTCTAAATATTATTTGGATCCTTTGGAGCTTTTGGGTGAACGGAGCTTTAACGAACCTCGAGAAATTGACGAGTCTGAAATCGGAAGTCCAATACAAGAGTTTTTCCGTGACGGGGTCGTATTTTTAACCGGTGGTACAGGTTTTATGGGCAAGGTCTTAGTGGAAAAACTACTCAGAACATGCCCTCACATTAAACATATTTATTTGTTGATCCGGTCTAAGAAAGGCAAAAACGTCGATCAACGATTGGAAGATATATTTGAAGACAGGGTAAGTGTTTATTAATTTGTATAGTTTTATTTTTCATAAGCGTACATTTAATTTGATTTGTTTCATTGTAAAATATAAAGCTCTTCTTTAACTACTGTGATTTAAGCTCAAAATTTAAAGAATTTGACGATTTATTGCTACTTAAATTGGGAAAATAATGCCTATGTTATACCAAGAATGTATCTATGTATTATCATAAATGTAATCCTCTACCACGTTCCCCGTTAGGTGGTCGAGATAAATAAAATATGTGACACTCAAAATAATATTTAGAGTACTATTTTGTAAAATGTACGAATCCAAACTAAATGAGATAATAATAAACTGCAAGTCATTCAATATATTTTGTGTTCAACTTAATAACTATGGTTTGAGCTTTCTCATTTATTATCCAATGTTTTCACTCTCTAAAGACTAAAGTCTATGGAATTATAAGCACTTATGTACATGCATATGCCAACTACAAACATATACCTAACGAAATAATATGATAGGTATACTTGTAATGCAGTAACACATACATGTGCACTGTATATTATAATTCGTAAATTATGTGTGTTAAGTCAGTAATTAGTAACAATAAAATTAATGTGAATAGTAGTATGTTCAAACAAACATTTTATTTATACATTAAACAATTACCTACTTGACTTTTTTATGTAGAAAAGTTTAGAGAAAATGTTCATTTTAAATTCTGTTAATATTGTTATTTTAAATATCAATTATAACCGGTATAGTTAACATTGAGATTAATCAACATTTCATAACACAACGTGTGTATATACGTGCATACTACAAGTTGTCTGATCGAGTTTATTGAATTACATCACAATATTTGCGAGAGGCGCTCTCTCAACGTCCTTGAATTATTTCTTTAGTGTTCGGTGGAAATGTTTACACTAAAATACACTTTCTATTTCATAAAATCCAATTTTAGGTCAGTTGTGAGTAGTCTTTAAAACAGTACCTGTACAAAATCAATATTATTTTTCAAACATTTACTCTAATGTCTAATCCTGACTTAATGACCTACATGAGATATATTTTGAATGGTAAACAAATACTGATCGTATCTATCAATAGAGTACTTAGTTGAAAACATCGTTAGATTACTTTTTTTAAGCTGACAAAAACATTTAATTTGATTATGTTGTTTACAAAATTGTGCGACTATAAATTTTCCAACGTTGGATACTATTTAGTATGCATTCATGTCCTAATTGTGGGAATCTTTTGTTACTTGACAAATTTGCACACAATCGTGTGTTTCCCTGAAGGTTAATATTAGAATCGAGATTACCTATAATGATGTATGCGAGTCTTGAGATTTTTAATTACATTTTAAATGATTATAAATGTATCGATGATTCTATAAAAAGTTTACATTTTTGGTTACACTAAGTATACCAATAATTGTTTTTTCTATTAATATATTCATATATTGAAGGTATAGTAGTAATTCTTAAATAGTTTCTTGCAATATATTAATATATTAAATTACATTTAAAAATAGATACAATTCATTAATAATAGTTTAAGGTGATCATTTTTCGGATTTTCAATAAGTAAAAAAATTATGAATAAACATGACATACGTCACATTAATAATCACCTATTTTTAATATTCTTGAAATTTATATTGCATTAAAGTTGAAAACAATAATGGATGACATTGGAGCTAAACTAATTACAATGATATGTATTAATTCATTATTTTATTGTTGACTTCATATTTATGACAGAAGCTACAAATGTATCAATTGATCTAAAATCGAACTAAAATTTAAGACTAGTTGGTACTTTAAAGAAATAATTTTTCGGTTTTTCAGTATATATAGTTAATTTAATAATATAAAAAAAAATTTCCAACACAATTTTAAGAAATTATCAATTATCATTGTTTTTAAATTTATAATACATTTAATATTTATACATATTTTCACCACTATCTTGTGACTTGACTAGCGTCAAGTACGTACAAATCAATACGAACGTTTTCCACCTCTTTTCTTGCGCGGCTTATTAAATTTTGACATAATATTTATTAATGCATTTCTTATTATTTTATTCTTTAATTTATTTCTTAATGTTTCTACAAGTTCAATGTATTTTCAGATTTTTTAACGTATTTATTTTTCATATAGGTAAAAACAGATTTAATTGTAGCGCGCATTCAGAATAATTCAAAATATTCTTAATTTCAGATTTGTTATCAAAAATACATTACGATAATTTAGGATAAAGCCCGGGATTAAACTGGAAATTTATTTTAGTATTATGCTTGTCTTTTCACTTTCGTGTATAGTACTATAGATATCTATCATCGTAAATTATGTTGTAACTATGCCCAGATTCTAGACAAGTACTGATAGATTCGTAAAATTACAAGAAATTAACTTAACTAAAAAAAAAAAGTTTGTAGTAATACAAGATTATAAACTAAAATATATTGTTCACTGTCCACGAAATTATATATACCTAATGCACATTAAAATAAAAAATAATAAAGTGATTTTATAAAAAAGCTTATATTTTTCTTTATTAGACCAAATAAATTATTCAATAATTTTCCTTAGGCATGGTAAATTCGGATATTTTGTATTTTTTTTCAATACTATATTAAATAAATAGGCTGTTAATTGCATGCCAGAAAATCATTCAAATTGATTTGTAAAATTATGAGATATTAAGTTTTCGAAATGCTGAATTTGAAAAAAATTAATTTTGAATTTATACTATTCATGACACTATTCATGCGTATTATTAAATTGGTATTAACATCAAAAATAAAATTGAAATAAAAATTTCACAGAAATATATTTAGGCTAACTACTAAAATAAAAATCATCATTACGTATTAACATAAATACCCTTCGGGGGAGATTGTAATATCTATTAGATATTAATGGGCGCTACCTTTTCGATAATATGATATAATACAATTTATATAGGTTCTATATACATATAACACATATTATGGTTGAGCTTGGTATGGCATCATAAGTTTTCAATAAGGCGGGTCCTGTTTTACACAGAATTTAATTCTCTATAAAATCATTGGTAGTAAATAGCAATTTCTATTTTATGCTACTGAAAATTTGTTGAGTTAAAACTAAAATTTCTATTGAAATATCTAAAATTTAGTTGAAACTACACTTTATACAAATGCAGAACTATACATAATTTATTTATACCTACAATCTACATAGAAATGATATTTAAATCGATATTCTTTTATTTATTATCAATTAAGTGCAAATTTATAGAGTAACCCGATGCTATTATTAATTAATGTGTGTATTATAATTTATTCTTCTCGTTTAAATGACCAATCAACCATAATGACTTTCGTGGATCAAATAATATTGTTAATTAAATAAAAATATAAGACGAGAAATTTAATTTGGCTTTTTTTTTATTATTATTTACTTCTATCCACACGATAGATACATTTAAATTAAAATAACCTAATTAGATAGTAAAGTAGAGTTACTTTAATTAGGTTAGTTTAATTAACTAAACATTTGCATATTATATTATAATTAATAATTAACGATTGTACCATCTTCTGAGTTGATAAGAATCTAATAAAAAATGTTGAATTATTGATTGTATCTTATTTTAGACCTGTAGATCACATTTACAAGTTTATACTGTGCAAATTATGTTTATCGGTAGGTTAGGTAGAATGTGAAGTTGTCTACTATTTTATCATAATATTCTACATAACGGCAAGTCGATAAATTATAATATTTATTGTTTAATATTAAGTTATGGTAAGTAACATAATATTATGTATCACTAGATTAATTCAGGACAGGTTATAACATACACAAATGAGAATGAAAGCATATTGAAGTAAATTATTAAGAATCAAAATAATTTATTTTATTTGAAAAAACATTTACATAACAGTAAATACTGATCTACAGACCACACGTTAGACTAATTATTTCACAACTACGACTCTAATATAATTATATTAGAACATTATATTTCAATAATTTTACTTAGGTAGGTATATAAAAAGAAATAGTTGAATTTGCAAAGTTTTTAATAAGTATTAAAAGGTTAAAAAACCCTTATTATTTAATGAAGATATTAAATTACATAAATATTATTAATAATTAAACACTTAAAATAAATATAAACTAATCTTAAGATTTTTGTTATAGTTTGTAGTTGTATGATTAACCTAAGTAAAGTTTTTGGGGCACAGTAATAAAAATTTCAAATAGTATTGTTATTAAACTGAAAAAATATGGAATATATATTCTTTATTTAACCTAAAAAAATCAAAATTTTTATAATTTATTGTATAATATTTTTTGAAAAAAATAATTGGAGAATACTCAAAGTTTCTATTATTTTTTAAAATAAACAATAAAATAATAGGCTTAGATATTACTTAGGTACATATTGGGTTAGGTTACTTTCTAATTATATTTACAATGTTTAAGCGAAATCACTGGACTACACGGATTTATTAAAGACTTAATACCTTTATGAATAATACTATAATAGTATAATGATAAAAAAAAATATGTTATGATATTCAAAATAATAATAAAGTAATAATATCTATAGAAAAAAAGTTAAATTAGAAATAGGTCTACACTTAAAATATTTTAACAAGATATTATTCATTATTATGTAATTTATATTCACAATAATTAATTGCAATACTTGCTAAAATTTTTAAAAATTATTATGTTTCAGCTTTTTAAAAGATTAAAACATGAGGTACCAAAGTATTATCATAAAGTTTCTGGAATAGCTGGTGATTGCAGTTTGCCGGGTCTAGGATTAAGTGTAAGCAGTCGAAATATACTTATTAATGAAGTGAATATAATTTTTCACGGAGCAGCTACTGTGCGTTTTGATGAACATATTCGTGTAGCTGTGAATATAAATGTTTCTGGAACAAGAGAATTACTAAGCTTGGCCAGAAAAATAACCAACTTAAAGGTAAAAGTATTTTTAAATTTACATGATTTACATATTTGTTCAAAATGTGAGCTTAAACATTACTTAAGCATTACATTTGCATGCTTGTACAATATTTATACTTATATTTTACAGATTTTCACAACATTTAACATTTAAACTTTGATAAAAAATTATCTGTTGTATATTGAAATAATTTTCTATTAAATAGAGTTCCCCAAACTTTTAGGGTTGCCACAATTATATTGTGAATTGCGGAATAATTATATGCTTTTTTAAAATTTACTTACTTCATAATTATAAACATATTACATTACAAATAATTTGGTGTAAATCTGTCTTTAAAATTTATTTAAAGGTAGATAAAGCATTTTATCATAGTTTAAAACTATTTTCATCTAGTTTATCTAATAATTTAGTCCTAACTTAAAAATGTAGTTTTAATAGTTTGAACTTGTCATTGTTTTTAATTTAAGATACAGTTATTGTTTGCAAAAAAAAAGAATTAACATTTTAATATAATTCATGCAATTCGGATAGTGGGTCAAGAAGTAATAAATTGGGAACCACCGTAGTTTCATGATTTTGATTCGTGACTAGATAATGTCTTTAGACAATATGAAAGTAAAAATTATTCACTCATAAACACTATTGTGTTATGAACGATTAATAATAAACTAATAAAATGGAAATTGTTGAGTTTTCTCTTGTTGAAATTTGAAATAACTTTTATTACAATTCTTATTTTATTAAAGGTCATGGCGCACGTTTCCACAGCATATTCAAACTGTAATCAATTGCACGTTGAAGAAAAATTTTACGATCCTATTGCTAATTATAAAGATATTTTAAAATTGATTTCTTCTAACGACGATCAAACGCTTCAAAATATGACTAAAGAGTAAGGTTATTAACATTTTTTTTATATGGATATATTTTAAATAACAACAATAATTTTAAGAATCATTGGCGATTTACCAAATACTTATGCATTTACCAAATCTTTGGCAGAAGACGCCATTCGAAGAGAAGCGCAAGATCTTCCAATATTAGTGTTCCGTCCAACTGTTGGTATGTATACTCAATTAATAAATTTATATAGTTGTGCACCCCATGGGTCATATTATTATATGTTAAAAGTTGAAATAAGTATCTGGTTCATAGAGTTAAAATTATTCATGTTTTTTTATACAAAAGATTGAAGATATTGTATATGTATTATAATATTATTTTTACAGTTATTGCTACTTACCGAGAACCAGTAAGGGGTTGGATAGATAATGTTTACGGCCCTACAGGACTTATAGTTGGAGCTGGTACAGGAGTTCTTCATACCTACTTTGGCGATACTAATATGGTTACTGATATGATTCCAGTTGACATGGTTGTTAACGCACTTATATGTGCAACCAAAGAAACTGCTACAAATAAGTAAATTAATTTAAAATATATTGTTAATAACATAGACGCATTTATATTTTTGTTCTGAGTAAGGGATGTATTAGTGTTATTGTTTCAAAGAGTTTTTATTTTATTTTATATACCTATATGACCCTATTTAGAAGAAGTATTTCATAAGTTGCATTTATTGTTTGTAAATCGTGTCTAATATTCTTACCTTTATTGGGTAACTTTTTTTTTATTTCCTATAAAAACTTATGGAAAAACTAATTAAATTTATCAAATATCTGTTTTTAACTAAATTAATTTTAATGATTTAATACTAATAAAAAAAATAATAATCTTAGATATTTGAAATTATTATCAATTATTTTAGTAATATAAATACATAATAATTCTTTTGAATAAGATATTCTAATTTTAGTTTTTATGTTATAAATGTTAATCTGTGACAAACATCGCAAATTTTCGCAAAAAATATAATTCTGTTCATTTTATATTTAATTTACAGAACAAATGACGAAATACCGATATATACGTGCTCAAGTTCAAGGCAAAAACCAATTAAGTGGAATGATTTCATTGAGATGAACAGACGTCATGGAATTTATTGGCCCACGATCCGAGCAATCTGGTACTATTCGTTCTGGGCTACCAACAATCCATACTTTTATGCACTATTAAACTTTCTTTGTCATATCGTACCTGGATATTTACTGGACACATTAGCTGTTATCGCTGGACAAAAACCAATGTAAGTAATCTGTTGAAAAAGTAAACTATGTCCTATTATTTGTTCTGAACATTTGAAATGTCAAAATAAGATCTTTTAAATATATAAATATAATATGATATCAAATAACGGTTGTTATTATTATATTTTATTATTTCTCTCCAAATAGATTGATGAAAATTTATAAAAAGATTGATAAAGTACGTGATATATTAGCCTATTTCTCTGACAAAGAGTGGACGTTCACTAATGATCGAATATTGGCGTTATGGGATACTCTTGATAGTCAAGATCAAGACATTTTCAATTTTGACATAAAACAGTTATCCTGGGAATACTTTAGTCAGGCACATTGTCTTGGCTTGAGAGTTTATCTAGTAAAAGATGATATCCATACATTACCTGCGGCGAGGAAAAAATGGGAAAAGTAAGCTATACAATTTGGAAAAGTGTCATTTTATGACATGAGTACATGTGTTAATAGATTGTGAATCCATGGTTGAATTTTATTTAAAAAAAAAATTTATATTTTGAATTTCAAAAATTCGAAGGCATATAATACCTTTCTAAATTTTTTATACCTAAATGAACATTGGGAATAAAACCAACGGTTTTTTTATTACCTAATAACAATAATACGTAATGAGTTTATGACTGAAAAGCTATGAATGTGATGTATGACATTTTTAGTATTTGACACAATACTGTAAAAAAAGACGAAAAAATTCAATATTTAAAAAAAAAAATCTAAACACATTATATTGTTATTGATATTAATCAGGATTTATAAATAATTAATTATATTGTCATCCATTGTCCAAAGATTATTATTATATTATTGAATTGTTTTATTGTTTTCAGATTATATATTGCACATAATGCTTTATTAGTATTTGTATACGTCTTCTTACTGTACTGTGCATGGATTATTACTTCCATACTTCTTAAATTGACTGGTTTCATGTGAAGAAACTTTTGTAAATTACAATATGACTGATAATTATTGGACTTGTTACCAACATTTAGTTATTGAGAGTATTTGTAACTATACAAATATGTACAAGTGTTGTATGTGGTTTTTGAGGAAGATGTTCCCTCAAATACAATTCCTAATTTGTTTACTTTTATATTGTTGAATATTTCAATAATATTGAGCTCCACATACCTATGTTATTACTTATCATTAATATTAGGTACTTACGCTTATGCTCCGTTAGTTGTGAAAATACAGTACTTTTAAAATAATAAAAGTGCGTAATTCTGTTTCTTAAAAAGTTGCTGTTTCACCTAAATATTGGTATAGTCATATTCTTTAATTGTATACAATCATTAGCTTGGTGTTTTTTTTTTTTTAATTAGATTTAAAATCTGAATGTTCAATGATATAATTTACCTTGAGTTTGTTTGTTTATTTTTCATTTTGTAATAATATAAAATATAATATACATATATAAATTATAATTATAAAATATTACGTTTATTTTATTTTAATCAATTTCTTTTCAACATGTTTATATTTATTAATCAATATTATTGCGTTGTATTATGTTGTCATTTTTTAAATCTTATGATACCGTGTCGTCAAAACATAACCATTTTATTAAAATTATAATACGATGTCTACTATGTTTAAACCTTTGTAGGTAATTTATAAAATAGTAACTTATAAGTCATAATATTTTGGTAAACGATTTTTAGTAATACTATGATAGGTATTGTTAATGCCTTATAAAGTGTATAATATTAATTATTCATTGAGTTATAATCTTAATTTATTGATATTTAATTTTACTATACACATTCGCATACTTATATATTATATATTTATTTACCTATAGTTCAATGCATAGTATGAATACTACATGTCTACGCTTATAATATAATTAAATTTTATATTTAACCGTAGAATGTCTTAAATTGAACTATATTTGTTTTAAATTGCAATAATGTAACTTTTCAAAAGTTTTTGTATTTTTATCGGGTTATTATGTGTTTTATTTTATATCTATTTAGCCCTATAAAAATTACATATTTATATATTATTTACACGGTTTTTTAAAAATTGTTTGTACTGTTTAATACACTAACATATATCTTGTATCTAATTTTGTGTCTAATGGAATTTTTTAGATTAAAAGAAAAATACTCCATTATTAAACTTTGAGGGTTGTTTCCAGTATCAGATTTAATAAAGTGGTTACTTTAAGGATCTAAAAAAGAAACTTCGCAGTACTTTTTTTAATAATTGTGAAAAACTAACTAAACAATAGTGTGAAAACTAGAATATTTAAAAAATACGAATACCAGTTTTCGATAAATTTGACTTGTTTTTAGATTCTGCGAGGAGTGTAAAGTGTATTAATTCTACAATGATGTGACATGTATAGTATTTCTTATGGCTGGGGTTATTCTATAAATTTGTGCGACACCGAGGGCGTTACTATTATGTCATGACCTAGCTCTACTCACCACTCGGCCTAAAATAAAAATAAAAAATACATTATGGCTCCAAAACCTAAATCAGAGTTAATGAGAGAATCGCGGAAACGTAAACGCGATAATAAATTACACGATAGCGACGAATTCAATAACTTTCTTCGTGATACGCTTTTCATTTCAAATACAATGGACCAGCGTTTCCCAAACCATGGGTCGCGAAATTTTTTTGATGGGTCGCGACTCGCGATTACAGTTATTTTAGTCGTAAATTGATAAATAGTATAAATAACTACAGTATTATAGAATAAATGACGTAAAGTTATTACAATTATGTAAATATATTATTATTATATATTATATTATTAAGATTATAGTAAAAATCTTATTTATTTACAGCATATATATTTTTTTTTTTTTTTTGGGGGGGGGGGGGGGTCGCGTTACTTTTTTGAGTAATACAATGCTTAAATTTTTAAGTCAATATTTTTTCTGAAAAGAAAATAAATAAATTTGGTACTTTAGGGATTGAAAAGTAAAAAAAAATGGTTTATTAAAGGACAAAGATAGAATCGAATTAAATCAAAATGTAGAACATTAGAATACATCAATTGTATTGATTTATAGTCAAATTTGTAAATCTTTCAATATTTATAATATTTTTAGCAATTCAGCATTGACCAATTGCCAAAATTCTTTTAAAATACATTGTTGGGGAAAATATGACTTGACGTGTCTTATATGATATCATGGACGTTAAATGATAAATTAGATTATAAACGATATATTATGTACCTATATTTTGTTTTGGAACAATGTATCATTTATTGCCCACCAAAATGCATAATAAATAAACTATTCTACTTATTTATGCTATAGATTGAATATTAATGTGTACAAATTATGTTAAAATGATTATTTAAGTAATTGTCCGGTTCGCCAAACAGTCTCCTCCCGAGAAGGTTGGCCTGAGTGGCTCGCGTCCAGTAAAGGATAAATTAACAAAAGGGGTACTTATAATAATATAAAATCAATAATACAACATCAGGTATGTGTTTGGCAAGATATGCACCGAATAATTACTATAATAATAAAAAAAGGTATGTAATAATATTTATATTGTTTACATCTTATTGTGGGCGCCCAGATATATAATAATAATAATACACAGAATAATATTACGTGATACAATTTACAATTTTACAATGATAGTACAAATAATAATAATTAACGTTACGTGATACGAGGAGCTCTGTATTTCGAATCATCTGACCGAGCGGTGATGATGCCTCCTTGGCAACGGTCTGTTCGACGGAGCAATTGCGATACACTGCGAAACTTCGCGAGAAGGTTACCTTCCTGGTTGTTATTATAATTTTGCACTTATTACCACGGTAAGATGCAGTGCCAGGTGCCGGGGGTGGGAGGGGGGGAGTGTTCTGGGGCAACGCTACGGGAGTGCTGCACGGGACAGGTTACCGGCGTCCAGAAACACAACTGCGACGCAAGGGATACACAGATGGTAAAGATGTAGCGACAAACCTTCGAGGGTTTTAAAGCGCACACGCGAGTATGGCACTGCTAGAAAGTCGCACCAAAAACGGTCGATGAGACTTGCCGACCTGAAAGGTCTCGACAACACATACGGTCCGGGCAATCGCGCTACAGTGGGTAAAGAAGATTATCGAGTCGATCGTCGAAGTTTCGAGAATCTTCTCGTAATCGACGACGATAATCTTATCGGCGATGCGCGTTTAAGGACCGACCTGGCGAATCTCGAACAGTCCTATAGATGTACTCAGATATTTTCGGTAAAGAATTACATGTAGGTATCCTAAGTCTCCCAATAACTTCAACCTCCAATTGTATACATTTTGATAAGTAATAAAACCTGATCTGTATAACATGTTCATGTAAATACTCATACTAATTAATATTCTATTATTACTATTACATTTAATAAAATAGATAAATACTTTTATACAATTTTTCCATTTCATATCAACAAAATATTATGCAAGTATTTAATATACATTGTTAATATATGTCGATCACACGTAAAACAAGTATATTTAAAGATAATGCCAGCGTGAATCTGACCCACCCTTTGTCCGGCAATCGCTGGGGGGCCTTAAATATTTTTCAATATAAGGAGTCCATAGCCAAATGGGAAAATGTATATTTAAATGGCCTATGAACCGTGACTCAGATTTAATTTGATCAATTTGTAAACTTTAAATATTGCAACAATTTAAGTCTGGTTTATTCAACACATTATTCATAGCACTAAAAAGAAAAGTTCTTATACTTCTATGCACATAAGATTAGAGTAAACGAGTGTATTACGAACTTAAAATTAAAAAAGTCAAACTTTTATCTTCAATAAGACAACAATATCTGAATTCTTTAATTTGTCTGTTTGTCTAAGAAGACATCTTTCAATTTTTAAACAAAAATGAAATCATTGATACGCATATGTTTTGATTCCGAGGAGACTTTCTGTTAGCCTATATTACTTCATTATTATTTCATTAATCATAGCATCACCGAACACCGTTTTCGAATTACCAATTTTATTTTTATCATTAGAACAATATGACGTTTGTATCTGTATATATAAAATGACTTGTCCTGGATGATTCATCATCGTCTAGCTGGAACCGCTGAAGCTATGAGTGTGAAATTTGGTCAATAGTTTTGTTTTGTGATATAGACACCCACTAAGAAAGGATTTTTCGAAATTCAACCCTTAAAGGAGTTAAAAGGGTACAAAAAACTGTACACGGGCGAAGCCGGGTTATTCAGCTAGATGGCGCCAAAAATGTATAACAATTCATCAGCGGCTCCGTTTTCAACAGCTAGGCCGATTTGGCTCAAATTTTTTTTTAATTGTTTTTAATTGCTAGGAGAAGGTTTTTATGAAAAGAAAAATGAAGAAATTGTGCAGAAAATTGGAAAACTCAAATATCTAATGTCTTGCTAGTAGCGCCATCTATCTATTAATTTTAATACTGTAAAAACTGAAAATGCTATTTTAAATGTGATTTATATTCAGGCTTTTCCAACAGAAGTAGTAGTGGGGTAGGCATACTGATTGACAAACTTTTTTTTTTTTAATTGTTCGTAATTGCTAGGAGAAGGTTCTTATGAAAAGAAAAATGAAGAAAATTATGCAGAAAATTTGAAAACTCGAATATCTAATGTCTTGCCAGTAGCGCCATCTATCTATCTATTTGCTATCTTAACTCCAAAGAACCACAGGGCAGCCGAAATCAATGAAATTCTACTAAAGGCAATTAATGAAAAAGCTATTGAATATAAACCTTTTGATTTGGTGATCCAATCGGATGATGCTGTCCATTACCCTTTAGAATTTCTTAATACTCTGAATCCTTCTGGTCTTTCATCACATAAACTTATCTTTAAAATTGGAGCACCTATAATGTTACTAAGAAATCTTAACTCACCTAAATTGTGTAATGGAACTAGATTGCAAGTTAAAGCTCTGCACAAAAATGTAATAGAAGCTATAGTTATCACTGGGTGTGCTAGAGGTGATATAGTTTTAATCCCGAGAATAACGTTAATTCCAACTGATTATCCCTTTGAGTTCAAATAAGTCTATATAAATATACTTATACTACTTTTAGTATAAGTTATACTTCTTAATAAGTCTTAAGGACAATCATTGAGCATGACGGGGATTAATTTGAGAGAAGAATGTTTTTCACATGGACAGTTCTATGTCGCATGTTGTAGAGTTAGCTCTGCCAGTAGTTTGGTTATTTTAGCCCCAAAAGGCAGTACCAAAAATACTGTTTATTAAGAGGTATTGAGATGAACAAAATATGTCAATATAAATATTGGTGGGTTTTTATAACACCATAATGTATATAATAATGTTACAATAATGTATACATATTTTTCAATTACAGAAAGTTATAATTTTTTGGGTATATTTTATTTCAACATTTCGTCGATTAGAATTGTCTAAAACTGATAAAATAAGTTAAAAAAACTGTAGACGGGCGAAGCTGGGTTATTCAGCTCGTTATACTATATTCAAATTAATTCAATAGTATGTAGCAATATCTTTCTTGTCTAATTAAAGAAAAAATGTAAAAAAAAAAAATTAGGTAGGTAATGATCTAATGAAAAAAATACCTCATTAAACGGCATATTTGCATAATATATTTTGCCATTTTTTAACAAATAATCACCAATATGTTTTCATAAACTGAAACATTTCAAGGGATCCCCTATAATATAGTTATGCACCCCAGTGTCTCAGGATTCTATTACCCCCAGTAAATATATCCTAGTATATTTTCACCCAGGGGTAAATATATCCTAGGATATTTTTACCATCGGTAAAAATACACTGGAATATTTTTACCCACCAAGAGATATTAAAATATCCTAATATATATTTACCCCCGGTAACTATAACCTAGGATATATTTACCGAGGGATGTAAAAATTACCAGGAGTAATTATCGCCTATTACACCGGCCCAAGTCCTTTGTAGGTTCGGCACTAAATCTGATGTCATATAATAATGAATAATATCATATAATATTAATATATTATCATAAAACGACGTATCATCACTTCACATTTTTTATTTTATACTAGTTTTTATTTTTCTTAATTTTTTAATTACGGTAAAATTAAAACTCAAAAAATCAAAAAGGAGTTGAGAAAATTAATCTTGACTAACAGTTTATTTATTGTATACAGTTGTTGGTTATACACTTGAAGCATATATTTTCTATTATTTTTATAGTTATTATGGAAATAACAAGATAACATGTTACACAATTTATGATGAAGTAGAAGACGTAGGTAATTACCAATTAGTTACCTATTATTATTTATTATCGATAGGTATCTACTAAAATAACAAATTACAAATGGATCAAGGAAATAATAGCGCGGACAAAACAAATGTATTAGAACGATGTTTTACTCGTACATTTCAAGGCTATTTATAGTGATGCAATTAGGTGGAGATTGAGTTCTACCATAATATTAACCAAATGTGAACCACGGAAGCTCTGCCCCCACATCACCAAATAGCCGCGTTATAGCATCATTATGCACTATAAATATAACTGACAAAATGACAAAAGTTCCTCCCAATTTGATCGTATGGACATTATACGATATCGTCAATACATCATCGTTAATATTTGTGAGTTACTATACACGTAACCTGTCTTCTGAAGTTAATAGCACACGTAGCTCGCCTATATTCTAAAATATAAAATAAACTGTAGGCATATTCTACCTGGTACCTATCAAAACGTGTTCAGTATAAAGTAAAATTGATAAAATGTTTTATTTTGTTAATTCGTGTAGATATTGTCTACAAAATAATTGGTGGGGATATTATAATATTTTAAAGGAATTGAGGCGATCTGAGGGATTTTAGCTCAGATATTCTTCTTAAGAGAACATTTCACCGAAAATATACACGCGAAAAGTTCCTTTAAAAATATGTTTGCGCGTTCCAAGAATATGGATTACAGAGTGGTTTTGTAGTACCTTGAAACACCTATGAACAAAATTGTAGAGAAGATTAAAATCTGGTTCCACGTACAAAGCCCGATTTTTGATTTTTATAAAACTCTGCAATATATTTCATGTTGAATACTCCCGTTTTTTAGGACCTTTAATTAAAAAGAACAAAAATCGGGCTCTATACGGAACCAGATTTTAATCTCCTCTACAATTTTTTTCATAAATGTCTTCACAATAAAACCACTCAGTAATCTATATTCTTGAAACGCGCAAAGTATGTTTTATAAGAAAATCGCAAAAATTCACGGCCGACTGGTGCTGGTTTATTTCTATTACGGCAGTGTTCGATGTTTGTTACTCACGACCTGCAAAAACAACTGCATACCATGATTATAACAAGTTATTGATGAGAGCCCACCGCGGTAAATAATAAATTAATAATCGATAACGATGGCATGGACAATAATAATGTTGTTTTTTTTGTTCCGGAGTCATATTTGTTTGTTAATTTGATTTTTATTGTAAAGTTATGAAAAATAAAGAAAATAATCGTTCGATTTTGATAATTTTTTTTCAACCTGTTTGAAATTTTGAAATGAAATTGATTTTTTTGCTGCAATTAAAAATAGATAATAGTTTACACGTTATGTAAAAAATCTTATAATACAACTACATTTGCTTTACAGAATGGTGTGAGTTTCACGAAATTAAATGCATCTAGAATATTTTTTTTTGTCTTAAAAAATGTTTATCTGTAAATATATATATATAAAACTGATCTTTAAAATATGTTATAAAATTCAAAGATAATAGAACGTTATGCATTAAAACTAGGGCTCTCGGTTTGGTACGTGTATTGATATACACGTGTACACGTAGTCCGAACATTGTACAATAAAATGTAGGAATACCCGAGTATTTAATTACACGGGTTTTTAAAGTCCGTGTACACGTGTATTAAAAGTTCAGATACCCGTGTATTTAAAGTCCAGAAACTTGTATACATTTTTTTTTTTATTAATAATATTGCCATATTATTCTGACGTGTGCTATACAATTTTCGTGTACCGGGTTATTTTGTCTCTTATATTGTTTGTTATCGACCGATAATTGTCATTTACAGATAGATGAAGCCAGTACGGCAAGCTGGTCAAAATCTAGAATTAATATTTTTAACTTTAATTTACGGAACGGCGTCCTTGAAGCAACTTTAATGAGTATGAAGATGATATGAAGATATTTAATAGTGAAGATAACGACATTATTGCAAATTTGTAAATACGTTTTATTAATAAAACTTAAATTACGAGTTGAGTTTTCGTCAATTATTATTATTATTATTTAATGTACATTTTTTTCTTTCATAATTATACTGTAACTGTGTTTAATTATTATTTCATATTTTTGTTTCTTTATCCTAAATTATTTATTCATAAGTCATCATAAGAAAAAATTCACTACAATTAATTTTTAATAATTGTATTTATACTTTATAGTTTAAGGAATTATTTTTGTTATTATATTGTAATTTGTTATTAATAAAAAATATTCATTGAAAAATTAAATACGAAAACATTTATAATTTATATTATTATGTATGAATCTAATTTGTAATTTATTAAAAGAATTGGTTTGGTTTTGTCGTATTTATAAGTT
>JACXSJ010003780.1:7277-19455 GCA_014851325.1 Pentalonia nigronervosa | reverse complement strand
TTTCGGTCAAAAAACTAGAAGTTAGAAAGTTGCATTACCCTCGATTTCGGGTAGAAAATTATTTGAAAATGTTTTAGAGATGGCTTAGTTAATAGTTTCACTATTCGTGTGTATGCCCTTTTTATTTTCTAAAAACTTTCTAGTAGGGCCCACACCACAATTGAGCCTAGGGGCCTACAAATCCTAAATCCGGCCCTGAGTACGTTCAATGTAATTGCAGAAAAACGTTTTAGCATACTTAAAACTTACCTTATCGACGAAACAACACCTGCCAATTAAACAATGTTAAGCATATTGAAAGCACCATAGCTCAAACCATTGATTGTAATAAAATAATCACTACATTTTCTCAAATGAAAAATCAAAAAAAACTATTTTAGTAAGTACATCATTTTGATTTTTTTCTGTACTATCTATTTATATTCTTTTTTTTTTTAAAAAAAATAAATTATACCTAAAAGTGACAAAAAAAATGTGTAGGCAATACATTATTATTTTTTATTTTTGTATCAGATTAGAACTATGTACCTTATATTTAATATTTAATAAATAAAATAATGAAAAAAAGTATGCATAAAAATAAGACAGAAATATTAATATTTTTTTTTATAATGCTAATAATTAAGCAATATTTAAAGATTTAAATAAAACTGACCATTAAGAATGTTTAAAATGTTAACTTTAAATAATGTGCATTTGTTTTGTATGTAATTAATCAAATTTTATTAAAATATCGGTAGTAGTTTTGATTTATATTTGTATTCCTACACAGGCGGCTTTCCATAAACTAGACTAACCCACAGCACTAAAACCCTGAGTATGCCACTGAATTTATACATAAGCAAATAAGTTATAACTAGAGGTCGAATTTTTATATTTTACATATTTGTATCTTGTGTATGCATTGAAATTAGAGAAGACATCTTTATAATTCAAGAAACATAGAATTCATAGAAAAAAAATTTATTTTACATAAAAAGCATATTTTAGGTGTTAGAGAATACTATACAATATTTTTTTTGAAGAAAATATTTTATAATTTTATTACACATTAAAAAGTAATTTAAACTGTGTTGTAAACCAAACTATATATATAAATACTAAATAATTTTTTTTTACAGAATATTAAAATAATATTTTTTATTTTTAAAGACACAAAATATCATAAAACATATTTTAAGGGAATATAAATTCAATCTTTAGTTATAATTTACGAATGAAAAATACTAAATAACGAAACCATGCCATTCTCCTGCCTCTGATTTATAAACAACTATTAACATACACTTCTTTACGCTTTCATACACTTCTATTTGTGTTTATGGTCTAATAATATAAAATTTATTAATTTGTGTATTAAACCGATTTTTATAAATAATTTTTGTATATGTCGCTGATGCTATAATTGTATACACTTAAAATTTATTTTGTAGGCAAGTAGTAGGTCTGCCTAACTGTAATATATATATTTCGCTATGCCATGACTATATTTTAATCTATAGTGAATACCAGTGGCACACCCAAAGGGGTGGACTTCAGGTCTGGACATCCCCTTGGCTAGTGTCATAGTATTTATTTTATTGAAGTTATGATTTATGTCCGTGATTGAAGTATATCAATATTTAGATAATGATTTGGTATTTTATTGATAACATATTAATCATGATGACTTTATTTTTTAACAGAGATTGTAGGATGGCACAAACTAATTTTTATTAAAATGTGGATTTAAATTGTTGTCAATGTCTCAATGATATAATGAATTTCATAATTTTTAATTGTTAAAATTATTTTTGATATTAGTTTGTTTATATTCCATTTCTTTTTTATTATTATATCACACTTGTTTTTTGCCTAGTACAGTAGTTGTTGAAATATAAAAAAAATATTATAGTTCCTATCAAATATCAGCTGGTAGTCTAGTGTTGTTATGTGTCCGAACCATGAATTTAATTAAATTTTTTTTTATTTCCTACTAGAACATATAGGATGTAGGTATTGTTATCAAAATAGGAATTTTAATAATATAAAAAAATTGTTTTTTCAGTGACTGAATTTATAAAATGTAATTGGGAATAGAAAGAGGAAGTGTTAGGACCCCACAAGTTATTTTAAATAATTTTGCACTTGGAATGTAAATTTTAAATTGTTGAATTGAGATCCTCTTATTTTTTTCCAATTCAAGCACTGACTATACTATAATTGACATATATTAAAAAAAAAATGTTTATATAATTAAAATAGGCCATTTAATTTAATATATTGTTTTGATGATGTTAAAAGTATTCCTACAGTTTTTTTTAAAAAATTCAACTTTTTTCAATATATATTTTTAACGTTTATTTATAAATATCTTAAAAATGTTCAATTGTATTTATTAAGTAACTAAAGCTATGCATGTAATTAGAGAAAAGGTACAGCAATTACATGTTACACTGGAAAATATTATATTAGGATAAATTGATTTTCTATGGTTTTTTTTCAGATCCCTCCCCACTATTTGAATAAATCCTGGCTGCGCCACTGGTGAATATACCTATACATAATATAGGCTTTTTTTTTACAAATATTATATAAAATGGTCAACATAATATAATAAGATAATGATATAACAATAGAGCTTATAATTTATAACATTAAAATGCATATTAAATAGATAATTGACAACCATATTTGTAATATAATAGACAATAGAAGAATAACACCAACAATTCTGTATTCATATATATGCTGATGAAACAATTAGTGTTATAATAACAATTTTTGAACAACATTATGGTTTTTATAATTAATGAATCAACTAATTGTCGACCATTAAACAACAATATATATATTTATTTAATTTGTATGCCAACGGGGCCAAGAGTACAGTTACCCAATACGATATAAAACATGTATAAACATAATAAGAATTATTCAAATGTATAAAAATAGTATTCAAACATAATACAACCTATACATAAATATATAAATTAATGCTATAACATTGAGGATTTTGAGAACAATGCTTTAATTTTATTTTATTATCAATAAAAAAACTAAAAGATATTTTTGGTTTAATATTAAAATAATTAATTGTAAACCCAGGTTTAATATAAAATCAGATCAAAAGTTTGATTAAGAAAATATAGTTAAAAAAAAATAATCATAGAAGATTATATACAATTATATTATGGTAAAGTATAGTTATAAATAATTGATAATCGATTACATAAATTTATTTAAAATATAATAATTTATAAAATCAGTTGAATAAACTATGTTAATTTTATAACTCAAATATTAAAAATGTATTATTAATATATAATTATACATAATAAAGTGTATTGTACTATATTTTTTATTACAAAAATAATGAAAAATTATAATTTAAGGAAAGAATAAAAAAATTTGACGTTCATATTTTCTATTGCTCTCTTTTTATCTATTGTATTATATTTTATGATTTATCAAGTGAATTTTTATTTGTTATTTTCATACAAATGATTTTCCACAGATAGCACAATTAAATGATTAATGGGCTTTATGAATAATTTTGTGTTTTCTTAAATACGATAATTGCGAAAAAGATTTATAGCAGATAACACATTTATATAGTTTTTCTTCCATATGAATCTGAACATGAGATTTGACATGATATTTTCGTGAAAATGATTTATTACAAATATCACATTTATATAACAGATTATAGGCTTCATGAATCGTTTCATGTCTCTTTAAAATTGAATGATAAGAAAAAGATTTATTACAATGTAAACATTTAAATGCTTTTATTCCCATATGAACCTTAGTATGTCTATCTATATCTTGTTTCCGTGAAGATGATTTTTTACAAATAGTGCGTTTAAATGATTTTTCACCTGTATGAATTCTAATGTGTATTGTGAGGTCACGTTTCCGTGAAAACAATTTATTACAAGTATTACATTCATATGGTTTTTGAGATTTTAGATTTAGCGGATCACGGGGTTTATGAATCAATTTATGTCTATTTAAATTTGATACATCAGAAAAAGATTTAAAACAAATTAAACATTTGTATGGTTTTTCCCCTGTATGAATTCTAATATGTTTTTTGACACTATGTTTCTGAAAAAATGATTTATTACAGATAGCACAAATAAATGGTTTATGAGTTCTATGTATAATATCGTGTTTACATAAATATGATAATTGAGCAAAAGATTTAAAACAAATGTGACATCTATATGGTTTTAATACATCATGGCCAGGTTCATGAATCATTTTATGTCTATTAAATTTTGATGCATAAGAAAAAATTTCATTACAAATATTGCATTTATATGGTTTTTTATCTGTATGAATCTTGGAATGTTTGTTGAAGGTATATTTCTGTAAAAAAGATTTGTTACAAATATTGCATTTATATGGTTTTTCACCTGTATGAATCTTGGAATGTTTGTTGAAGTTATTTTTCTGTAAAAAAGATTTGTTACAAATATTGCATTTGTATGGTTTTTTACCATTTTTTTTTGACGACATCACTTTGCATTTAATTTTAGTTGAGGCTTTTGTTTTGAGATTGGAAGTTTTAGGATTGTTTCTAATGTTTGACTTGTCAATTGACTTAGGCACAATTAATGACATATCATTATATTCTTTTTTAATAAAACTTTCAAATATATTATCACCAATTATATCCACTTCAGTTTTTATCTTAGCTTCTAGATTTTCTCTCATATATTTAAAATTGTTTGTGTTACTGAAACAATAATTCATATTTAAAATAAATATACATGGCTTAAATAATCAACAGCTAAAATATAACAAATAATAATAATAGTATTATCATAATTAACTTAAATATTAAATGTATTACAGTCGTTGCCAAATAGATTGGCATAGCTGTAGTGCGATAACAGAAAACCAGGGGTTTGTTCTTTATATTTGGATGTTATTACCAAATATATAAACAAACCAATAATTGTCACAAAATATTTTAAAACTGATTTCAATTTAATATTAAAAAAAAGAATTTTTTAATAATAAAAAGTAAACACTTTTGTACATTTATTATAAACAAATTGATGAGGCTCACTGTACGGTCGAAACAAACCACGACTTGTTTGGGCTACACCTACTGAAAAGCGCCGCCACTGAGCCAATCTATTTGGTAATGACTGTACCTAGCTTGTCCTTTATATATTAATTTTTTTATTAGACAGATACAGGTATTCGCCCAATAGTTAATACATAAAGTAATAGAATAAAATAGTATAATGACATTAAGTGAAATGAAAAAAAGGATTATAATTAACATATTAATAAATATTTATGGATTTTCATTTTTTTATTTAGTAGGTACTGAATTGTATTGTGTTTAAGAGATTCCAGTGCTATTTTTTGTTATTCTATTTTATACACATTTATGTTTCTTATTGGGTTCTACTCGTTTAAGAAATATTGGTTTTATATGAAGAAAGATACCTAATATTGTTATAACTTATAGTTAATGCATATAAAAATAGTCTATTAAAATAAAATAAAATAACAATCAGGTAGGAGTACCCTTGAAGCTACTATTTTAATACTTACTATTGATAAGTAGTTTGACAATCATTACCATCATAATCAAGATTATTTTCTGTTGATTCATCAATATATTCTTGTTTAATGTATTTATTGAGTATGATATTTTGTGGCACACATTTTTCTGGTGAAATCTTGGACATTTTTGATTTTTAAACTATTTTAACATACCTAAACAAAACAAAAAAATGAAAGTGCAAACAATAATAATACATTAGTTATTATTATTACTAAGTAATTAATAAATTAGATTAATTCTTCAATAAGAATTTAAAATTAAATATAAGTTATCTTATGCAATCCAAATATGGCATTAAATATCATAACATTTATTCAACATTACTTTAGCACAGGCATGGATATAGAAATGAAAATGGAGGGGGCTAGATGAAAAAATTTACTTAAAGTATATAAAAGCATAGGCATCAAATTTAAGTTTCTATAGTGAATTATACATGTATATTATAAAATAATTATAATAACAAAATTATCTTTTATTGCATACATTATTTTATAATTACTAGGGCTCGAATTTCAATGCATTTGTCTTTTTTTTGGAATATATTACACGATTTTCTGATTTTCAAGCTACAAATATGTTTCAAGTACTCTATATTTTAACTTTAAAAATGTTTAGGGCATTTTTAACGTTTTTAATTTTGTAATATAGAATATTATGTAGATAGGTAATAAAATGTATTTATTTAATATATTATTAATGAATATTAATAAAATATATATAATTATATAATAGTATAAAAAGAAAACTTATATTAAATAAATCTAAGTCACATAATATGCTTGTGATTAATATTTATAATATTTTGAATACTTAAGTATTTTGATTTAGATTATCGCACAGAATCTTTAATCTATTATCTTTTAAAACTATAGATGTAAAAGCTGATCCCTCATTTGACTTAATAATTTTTAACAAACTTGTTGCATTTCTTAATTGTATGGCTTCAATAAACACCGATATATTTAAATGAGTATTTCTCACTAGAAAATGAAATGTCATTTCAAATATGTTAAATTAATAAAACTCACACAAGAAACTAGAAACACATATGGACAGATAAACTTGAAGAAGCAAAATGATTCTTTTATAAATTAGTTACAATTTCATCATTAACTGGAATCTAACAAAAATAACTAAACAATAGCTACCAATATACCATGAACTTAAATGCAACAACGATAAGATAATCACTTATGCATTAATACCTGACACAGTCACACATATATACTATTATTATATCATATAATATAAAGTAATATTAACTGTTGTATTTTGGTGCACGGGGGCGAAATGTCTATAATATACCATTATACCAACTAACATAACATACACGATTTGGTTACTTACAAAAATGTAAATATGTAGACTGTGTCCAGTGGGACTGTAGAGTACCGTGTGACCAATAATCATTTACAATTCGAAAAGATTACACCGCAATCACTGCACACGAATGGCGAATAATACTTCGATTGTGCGATCACGATAATGTAATGTACAAATGATAAACTACAAATTATTAAATTATTAACTACACATACACTTTGATTATGTGTAATAATTAATAGCCTAAAAAAATAATACCAAACGACACGTTTCCTCATCGGAATTTCAGATACCATGGTCACTATAGACCTTTTACTAATTGATACGCATTCCTATTCGGCGGGGTTGGGTGGTGTGGTGACGGAAAATGCGTTACAGTGATTATAAGTAACATAAATAATTGTTCACACACATAATATTGTTTTATAATATTCCAACCATAGTCCTTTTATTATATTATAATTAAGGGTGGGAATGTAATATCCTAAGAATGCCCCAAAAGTTCAAAATTAAAAAAAAATCTAGATTTAGTAATAAATGACATAAAAAACATTGGTAATTGCTGTATTAGCTGTGCACAAACTGGTGAGCCGGTGTGGTTCACGCACATGCGCAGAAAGGCGGAACAACACGATCAGCGTTTAAGGTGGCCACACACGTAACTACAAGCTTGTCAATCATGCTGGCACAGTCGTTTTGTACAAGCATACTTCAGCATCTGTGTGATTATTTTGTGCAAGCGGAATGAAGATTGATGCAATTTTCATCTGCATGCTTGTACAAGTCGCGTTGGTTCAAGCAAATCTGGACGCTCTTTGTTCTGGCATGCACAATCAGTAAACTGTTTGTAACGCGATAACGTCTCGTTTTGTTTTTATGGAGAATTTGTTAATTATGACTTTGGATGTACGAAAAGGAAATAGAGAAATAGTTGAAGATTTTATTCGTGTTTACCAAGCCCAATCATGTCTGGCGGATTAAATCTAAAGAATACCACGATAAGTCGAAAAAGGAGCAGCATACAAAATATTATTAGAGATATGTAAATTAATTGAACCGAACGCCGACTGTGATGTGGTTATAAAAAAAAAAAAAAATGAAGAGTTTCAAAACTAATTTTAGAAGAGAAAAGAAAGAAAATTGAAGAATATCGTTGTTTTGGCTTTGGTAGAGATGAAGTATATGAATCAACACTTTGATTCTACAACTTATTTCATATTCTAGGAGATCAAGAAATACCTAGAAATTCATTATCCAACATTAATGAAAGAAAGGTAAATTTTATTTATATTTTGATTCATACTAGTTGTACTAAGCACCTATGAAATAATTTTTAATTTTTTTTATACACCTAATAAATTCTTATATACTTTCTTGCATAACCTTGGCAAAGTATTTAACATTAATAACTCATTATTTGTTTCATATTTTAAAATATTGTTAAAACACTAAACGTTTTTTTATCATCGAGTTAATTAATATTAATCCAATTATTGAATAAATATAGTTTAAACAAACTTTCAATGTTAAATTTTAGTTCTAATAAGCTTCATATTCACTATGCTCAGGTCTCCTCTTCTATGAAAACAAAATTATCAAGAAAAACAATATAATAATATAAAAATTATTTTTGGTCTGGTAAACAATCACATTATATTATTAATAAAACTACAATTTCATATTAAGTACTTAAAAAAATTATGTATGAATAATAAGCAATAGATACATATATAAATAAATATATAAATATCAATTAAATTGAAAAATAAATACAAAAATATGTAAATAAAACACATAAAACACATCGATATATTTTTTAGTTAACAATAAATATCTAAACAAAATTTGGTGAAAAAATACTTGCAATTAAATCTTTATTATTTGTATTATTATTTTAGTATTTTAAATTTTTAGCGTAGATTCTAATGTATAAATTGAATCTGCTAAGGGACTTATCCATCAGTATTAAAGTAGTTCATAAATTCACGACTTACTTGTTTTGCGTTAGATGGTAGATTTCCAACATTTGGTGAATATTGTAAAGGCAACATGCTCGAATTACTTGATGCTAATCCTCTGCGGATTGTGCCATTTTCTAAGTCTTCAGAATCTAAGCAGTCTGACGGAGCGTATGTTAGACTGACGCTGATATTAAATAATTATGTAGAGCACAACTTACTTTAACTACTGAATCAATATGTTTCAATTTTAAATTTATTGCTGTGTGAAATATTCTAAAGCGTGCTGTTAAAATTCCAAATATATTTTCAATAATTTGCATTGCCCTCGATAATAGATAGTTGTAATTTTTTTTTTCGTTAGAATTTAAGTCATTCTGTCTGTATAGTTTAAGCATATCAAACCTTAAAGGAAAAGCATTGTCTCCAATAAAAATATATGGTAGTTTTTGAGAACTATTTGTGACTTTTGTTTCTTCTGGGATATTTAACAAATTATCTTTTAATTTTCTAAAGAAAATTGTATTCTGAAGAACACCCCCATTAAATACTCGGCCATTAGTACCGAAATCAAACAAAATGAATTTATACTTTGCATCTGCAATGGCAAGTAGAACCATATTATGTCTGCTTGTAATTATAAAAATATGAACCACTACCTGAAGGGGGATTTATCTCAACGTGTTTTCCATCTATACATCCAAGGCAATGAAGAAAATTCCACTTCTTTTCGAATTCTGTCTCTATTGTATTCCAATCATTTTTTGTTTGTGGGAACTAAAAAAATACGAAGAATTTCATATTAAAAAAAGAAAAAAATACATAATTGAAAATTGTATTTGTAAATAATTGTATACATTATATTTGTACAATTAAATTATTTTGATATGTTATTATTATTTTCAGGAAGAAAATGTTACAGATCATTTGGATGAAGTTATCCAGGAAGCTGAGTATACTCATTCAAAAGAATTTGAATTTTGTTTGTCTGAAGATAACCCAATTTAATCAACCTCGCCTAAAATATCTTTTAAACCCTCTAAATGAAGTAATGATAAATATGATTCATTAATAAACACGATTGAACATCATTTCAAAAAACCTAGATTATACCCTTATAGATATGATGTTTTGGGCAAAAACGTGGCACTAAAAATGAGGGACATATAACATTCAAAAACTGTTAGCTGAAAAAATAATAAATGAAGCTATATTTATGGCCGAAATGGGTTAGTTAATTATGTTACATTCCATAAACAATGTCACTATGCAGTCAAACATTCAGTATCACGCACTAGGCAGCCTGGCTGCGGCAGCCAGTTATTGAGCAGCCACTCAACGCCCGACCTTAAATATTAATATTAATATTATTATTTATTGAACAATAGTCAAATTTGTATTTCCAACTAGCATAGCTGGCAGTCAAAAAAGTTCATTTTTGTTGTCAAGTCCGTCAGTCGGTCGACCGCTGTCAATCAATACAAATCGTACATTTTTTTACATTTCAAATCGTATTTTTGATCGAAATGGACATAGAAGAGACTAACTATTTACCTTTTGTCTCGTAAGAAGCGCAGAACAAAAAAAAGATATTGGATTCATTCTATATTTGTTGAACGGCACCCAAAAGGCTTGTTTCAAAATTATTTTAAAGATCTTCAAAATTATCCAGAACGTTTTTTTAATTATACTAGAATGTCAGTGCAATCGTTTGATGAACTTTTAGAAAATGTAAAAAATTCACAGTCAGGTAATGACACTCGTATACGAAAGTGTATATGTCCAGAAAAAAAATTAGTAATTACTTTGAGGTGAGTATACAAAACAACAATTTTTCTTAGTATATTAAAGATTTTATTATTAATTAAATAGGTCAAGTATTTAAGAATTTTCAGCCATAGTTGTTACATTTGAGTCAGTAGGTGATAATCCCTCACCATACACTATTGTAGTATTCTGGTTGTTTGAAATAGACGTGGCAAATACGTTACGATTTTGTCCACTGCTAGATGCTCCTGGTCCATAATTTTGTTGTGTTGAATATTCACTGTCGTATTGTTTATTTCTGAAAGCACCTGGTCCATAGTTTGGTAGTACTGAGGGTTCATGGTGATATTGGCCAATATTGCTCGATGCCTCTGGTCCATATCTATGGAGGTATGACACACTATGAGAATAACTTTGATTATTAATTTCCAGTCTAAGGGTTTGTGCTCTTTTTATTACATAAAAAAAAATTTTTTTTTTGATTGTGAAGGTGTATATATATATATATATATATATATTATTCAGGTGAATAAATATTTAGGGAAATAAATTATAGTTAATAATATAAAGTGAAAAAAAAAAGAAATTGAGTTATAAAAAAAAAAAAAAAAATAGGTACCTATATTCAACATAGTACAACAATTTAAGTATAACTATGGAAATAAATGAGAATTAATTAAAATTGAGAAAAATATTTTGAGAATATATTGAGAATTTTATTAAAGGCAGTTAAGACCTTATTTTGTGTAATTGGGAATTTTATTAAAAGGGCAAGTAGGTTCTTGTATTTTGAGAATTATTGAGATTTTATAAAAGGCTAGAGTAAGTCCTTATTTTGTGAATTTAATTAGAGACATTGAGGTCCGAGAATATATATTTGAGAATTAAAAGTGAAGTTTTTTAGGAATATTGAAATAAATAATTGAGTAAATAAATTGTGCGCACAGAGATTTTATAAAAAAGTATTTTAAAAAGAGTTATATATGAGAAAATATTGAGATATCGAAAGGGGGAAAATTAAATAAATTTACGGCCAGCTTAGAATAAGTAATAGTAATAATTAGCATAGAATAAGTACTATTTAAAAGCAGTTAGAATAAAATAGTAATAAGTAGGTCAGAATAGTAATAAATATTATATATATGTGAGTCATTCTAATAAAGCGGACGAATAATAATAATATATATATACGAGATGACCCGGCCACGCGTTGCTGTGGCTAAAGTTTTTGTTATATTACATTATAGTAAACAATCTAAGAGGAACAATAAGAGAACATCAGTCACGGAGTCTACTATGCTTTTTCACACAGATGGTATTTGTAAAAAAATATGGTGATCTCCTTATTTGACTTTTTATTACTATAACCCTTTAGTACAATGAAATTATTTACTAACAAAGACGAAAATGTTGATGTTGGTATACAAATTCACTGGATTGAGATTTGAAGGGGAAGTACGTTGAACACAATTAATTAAAATGTTCTTACACTTGATATTAAGCAGAAATCAATAGGTACAAAATAAAAATTTATCAGATTTATTATTTCCATTTAATT
>JACXSJ010003779.1:0-19357 GCA_014851325.1 Pentalonia nigronervosa | reverse complement strand
TTTTTTTTTTTTTTTCTTTTTATTAAGGTTCAGAATAAAAATAATAGTTTTTATGAGTATTAAAGTTATAGACTGTGGCAGGTATTATTACCTACTAGAGATTAGCATGGGCCGTTTTTTTCGGCCTGATCTGACCCAAAACTAAAACTTATACACTCTCGTCGTCCAGGTCCGGTCCATATTTTTTTTTAAGTCTAGCCTGACCAGGCCCGTTTATAATTTTTTTTTTTAAAGTCCAACCCGACCATGCTCGTTTGTAAATAAAAATATACAATATTAATATAAATATTAACTTTATCTCCTTTCAGTATTGACTTAGTAGACAAAAATATTTCATAAAGACAATAAATATATTACAAACAAAAATATGCTAAGTTTTACTAAAATTTAAATATAATTTTAAACCTACCAATTAATTAATTAATAATAATAAAATATAATTAAAATCAACTTATAATAATTACATATTCTTTTTGTAAAAATCATTTAAAAACAAAAGGAAGTCTACAATATCACCTTTGAGTTGTGTTCTTCTTTCTTCAATTACTCTTCCTGATGTGCTGAATGATCTTTCACTTGCAGCACTACTAGCAGGTATCGCTAAAATTCTTGATGCAAGTTTAGCCATTAGAGGCAGTTTATCACTGCGTTTCTTCCACCATTGTAAAATAGTTTGATTTTGATTATATGATTCCATTTGATAAATGTTCAGTTCATTGTTAAAATCATTATAAGAGTCTATTGGCAAACAATCATCCTTCCACTCTGAGAAAATATTATCCACTTCTGATTGAATCGTTTCTCCAATTGGTACACTTTCAGACTGACTGCAGTTAACTACGAGGCTGGAATGCAATTTTGATAACTCTATTTTAACTTGTTCAATAATACCTTGTCTTTCATCTATATTTTCGACCATTCTTAGCTTTTTGAATGGTGGGCACAAAAATAAAGCTAAACTATGATAAATATTAGTTTTAAATTTCTTTTTTAAAATAATTAGAGTTCGATTTGCTAAATGTTTAAATATATCATCATATTTTTCCTCAGAAACTATAATATTAAGATGTTTTAATAGTTTAGCCCGATGAAGTAGCACAAGTTGTATAGTCGGATTTATTGCACTTTTAAACTGATTAGATGCTTCTTTAAAATGAGCTAAAAAGAAGATTAATTTGGATAATAATGATTTGTTAATGTCAGCCATTTTTTTTATTTTCTGCACCATATATTTGTAGAAGTTCATCATACATATCAAGTACAGCACGTAATATAGTCAAATTGGAATTCCATCGGGTTTCTACATATTGAACTAAAGATCTAGAAAGCAAATTGTTGTCACCATTTTTTTTCATATACCTAACGAGAGACTTAGAAGCAGATATTAGTTTGTCTATAGGACTAAAATTAACAGCCATAATTAACAATTTATTAATTAATTCATCCTTTAAATTGGTTTTTGTGAAATCAAATGTTGTTTGTACAACATTATGTAAAATATGTGCAGAGCAATTAAGTCGGTTGTTTCTATCCAATGCTTTAATTATGTTAGAACCTCTATCAGTTACCCATGTAATTTTTGAAAGAAAATTGTCTCCGCTTTCTTCATTATCTAACCACTGATTAAAAAATTGCTTTAAATTATTTCGTATGTTAACTTAGTATGCTAACAGTTTTTTTTTTTGACATAATAGAACTTCCCAACGTACAAAACATTTGAATTAAGTTCTCAGTTTTCATTTATATAATGAACAGTGATAGAAATGTATGAAATTTTTTATAATCATCCGTCCACATATCTGTGGTGGCACTACAACGGTTTTCATAAAAATATGGCATAAGCTTCAGCATTAATTTATCACGCAACCCTTTTGCAGTTTTAATGGTATTTCGAGAAATTGTTGTTGGATGGGGTATTAAATTATCAATATCCAGATGTCCATACTTTGCACCCAAATTAACTAAATATTGTCAAAGTTCTTTAAAACCATTTCCATCCACAAACTCAAAAGAACGTAAATCCAAGCTACACATTTTAATACACTTTTCTATCATTTTATTTGCAACTTGTGTAGGAATATTTTTTTTCAATTTTTTTTCAAAATAATTGTCAATACTTAATGTAAATCTATTCACTAATACACATTTATGCCCCTTTAAGTGTGATGTTCCATTGGACGGACTATAAATTAAAAGTATTTTACATTTTGTACAACTTACAAAACCTGTATACATTTCATTTTTATAAAGAATTTTTACAAATGACTCCAAACACCACTTCTGACTTAAACTTTACTTAATATACATTCACCTAAAATAATTTTGCTCTAGATTTTTTGATTTTAATGGTTCAGAATATTTAACATAAAGAATATTGGAAACAATCTTTTTTTTTTATTTGCATTTACATCATCTTCAAATAATTTTCATAAATCGTTGTAAAAAGTTGTAAAAATAATAAATTAATAATAAACATTTATTACCTGACATCATAGACCGGACCGCGAGAACTGTTCAAGTGTTCACTGTTCAGCGTGTAATATGTATTAATTTATTGTTATGTCTATATGAAACGCCATGAAATGGTAAGAGTCTATAAACCGTATTGTAAAGTTGTTAGAAACGTGTTTCGAAAAAGAAATAAACTTTTCTTCACTATTTGGAATGACTGAGTTTGTATTAGTATCGTATCCCAACTCTGTCACTATAAAATGAGCATCGTAATTTGATAAGTTGTGCAGAAAACAAGGGATGAAGTTTGGTGTTTGAAGCTTGAGATTGCAGGTAATGCATAACGTTTGTCTAAATTTACCCGACAAATGGCAGTGGTCTGCCACTTTATGATTTTGTCAGAAAAAATACATTTATATAAATTACATGTATTTTTCATTATATGTGCTGTTTTTTCCTCTTCGGTCATTATTATAGGTTTATTTGTTTTAAGCAAATCTTGAACTTTTCTTGCAATCTCGGTCACATCATCCACGAATCTTTTGGCTACGTCTTGACGTGACTCATTACCACGAAAAATAATAGGTTCTTGTGGTAAATTGAACTTTTCCAGCAGATCATTCGGAACGTTTTCTGTAGCCTTTACAAACAGTCCATAACTTATCGGTTCGTGTTTTTGGAAAGCTAATGTTTTCTCCCCTTTGCTTTCTGCACATTTTATAAGAAGTACCTCAAAGTTTGCATAAATTACTATCGGATGGCGTTGAGTCTTACTCCACCCAACAAACTCTAGCATTGTTCCGGCATCAGGCATCTGAGGTAAGATTGGATTGTGTACAACACATATTAGATTATGTTGATCTTGTGCTGCTTGTCCACAGAGTATATTTTTTCGGGGTCGGTTATCGAACGTTGTGAAGCAACGTTTGTAGATAATTATATGACTTTCATGTCATGACTTTCAGCTCTTGCAAAACGTGAGAAATTTGATATGTAAGTGTAGTGGCTTTTATCTCCATTGGTAATTAATACGAGATCGAAATGATTTTTTTTTCCTCATTCACAACTTTAAGTAGGCAAATAATATGTTTTTTATAATTTTCTTGTTTTAAACCGAAAACATTGACAAATGTGTTCAGATTATTTTTTTCAAATATTTTTATTTCTGAGATGGGTGTTTGGAACGTTAAATCGGTAAAATACAATTATTTTTCTTCGAGTGAAGTATAATTTTCATCCACTTGATTTTTGGCATTACCCACAACGTATTTTGCTAGGATTGCCCACTTGAAACACTGTTGGTCTGAGTTCTGGGGATTGATAATTGCTTTTTTTAATTCTGATGTCTTCTGGTAATGGAATATATGACGAGCCACTCATAGGTGTATAATTATATACGCCTAATAATAATCCGTCTATGGATTGCAAGCTAAACCCCCTTCTTTTAGACGAATAAATGTCTTTCTCCGACAATAGGTTAGCAAAATTTAAATCAATCTTAGTCTCAATATCTGTACACATGAAAATTTCTCTGGCTGAAGTCTTGAATGCGCGATTTTCTGATGAATTTTCCACGTTTGGGAGGTCGTATGTTGCTTCCAGTTTTAAATTATATTTAATTCGATGTTTTGCGGATAGTGATTTGAGTAATTGTATCAAGTATTTTTTGGATGTTTCTAGAAAACTACTGTAATTGGTCAAATTATCTATATTTTTCATGTAATACCAATTGATTTTATTTAAGAGCGATGTGCCTGTCTTAATAAAACCACGAGTATTGACGATATCCATGCATGTTTTTTTAGCATTAACTGCTTCGTTTGAATTTTTCACATAATGTGCACGTTTAAGACCATTACGATTTGAAGTGGCTGGAAATGAAATTCCTTTAGACTATACTATAAACCTCAGGGAGCCCGAGACCTTTCCAACGAATGCACAACCGTGGAAATCGGTTCGTGCGTTCTGGAGTTATAGCGTCAGGAAGGAAAACCCGACTTATTTTTATATAGTAGATTACTTATTTTACATATATTATTTTTCTATATATATAAAAGTGAAATTGGAAACTTTGTTACATTATAACTCCAGAACGGCTGGACCGATTTAGCTCATTCTGGTATTAAATTATTTGTGGAAGTCCAGAGAAGGTATAAAAGGTGAGTGAGTATGAAAAATTGTGCAGAAAATTGGAAAAATCGAATATCTAATATCTTGCCAGTAGCGACATCTATCTATTAATTTTAATACTGTAAAAACTTTCCTTCCATGGAAAGTAAAAGCTTTTTCCGGCATGAAATATGAATCGGAAATAGCTTATGAGACGGATAAAACCCGATATTCTGCTGAAGGTTTTAGTACCACTTTTGTTAATAAATAATCCGACGCCGAACAGGTTTTAATGGTTTTCCGCACATGGTATTTTATCTATTTTTATTATGTTCTGTATTTGGAGATTACTATGGTAATCATCGTATCGCTGTTTACAACGATCTACATCTACTATACTAAGTAGATAGCCAAACCGTAACAAAGATTTCCTCTTTCAGTTTTATGTATATAGACAAGCATGAAATAATGAAATTGAGCGATTCCGCAGATGCAGTGCTCCTCTGATTCTGGAACGAGCTGCATTTCATTATTTCATTTTTTCATTTTTCATTATTTCTTTTTTATTAGTCACATTATCCCCCAAAAAACGTTCTTGATCAATCTTTTGTTTGCTAAATTTAGATTGCAAGGAAAAATTGCATTAGCAGTAGCATCATCTGGGATTGCTGCAACATTACTACAGAATGGAAAAACCGCTCACGCAACTTTCAAATTGCCTTTAGATTTGCAAAGCCAAGAGCGTCCATTTTGTAGTATCTCGAAACAAAGGTCACTAGCTAAAGTGCTTAAAGAAACTACGTTTATTGTGTGTGACGAAGCGACTATGGCAAATAAAGGTGGACCTGAAGCTCTGGATCGTACACTTAGAGATTTTAGAGCTGATGAACGTCCGATGGGAGGTGTTGTGATACTGTTCGCTGGTGATTTTCGGCTAATATTGCCAGTTGTGCCAAGAGGTACAAAAAGTGATGAAATAAATGCTTGCCTAAAATCGTCGTTTCTGTGGGCTTCTGTCAAACTTTTAAGATTGACCACAAATATGCGCGTACATTTGGGTGGTGATAACAATGCAGTACAATTTTCAAGAACTCTTTAGGTTGTAGGAAATGGAAATATTTTAAATAATGATGGTGAAGTATTAATAGAACCAATATTTGCAACTAGCGTCACTGGACAAGACGAATTAATAGCTAATGTTTACGGATGATTAGTTACGCGAACGAGCAATTTTAGCACCTAAAAACGATTCTGTTACAAGTATAAATAATAAAATTCTTTCAATGTTTCAAGCCCATTAACAAACTTATCTTTCTATTGATAATCTGACTGATCAAGATAATGCTATAGATATTCCAATTGAATTTTTGAATTCTTTAAATCCATCAGGACTTCCTCCGCATAAACTGGACTTGAAAATTGGGGCTCCAATAATACTTATGAGAAATTTAAATGCACCGAAATTATGCAATGGTACTAGATTACGAATAGTAACTATGCAGAGGAACGTGATTGAAGCTAAAATTCTTTCCGGCTCAGCCCAAGATCAAGTTTTCATTCCCAGGATACCGATGATTACTAATGAATACCCGTTCGAATTTAAACGAGTACAATTTTCTATAAAGCTTTGTTTTGCTATGTCTATCAATAAGGCACAGGGACAGACACTAAAAGTTGCAGGCCTTGACATCACGAATCCTTGTTTTACCCACGGACAATTTTATGTTGCTTGCTCCCGTGTCAGCTCGGCAAAAATTCTATATGTGTATGCGCCTCACCAAAGAACAAAAAATATTGTTTACAAAGAAGTATTATAACCTTAATAGAAATATGGACATAGATAATATATAAATTAATAAATAAAAAAGGTACAATATAAGAAAATAGTAGTTTTTTTATCTTTATTATATTTTTTTATCTTAATTTTTTTTATATAAAATAGTTGAATACCTCCCAGGCTAAGCCGAGTAAACCAGCTATATTATATATATATATATATATATATATATATATATACTATATTATACTATATTAAAGTTTTCAATTTCACTTTTATAAATATATAGATTACTTATTTTACAGCAACTTTTGATTTTAAAATTTTAACATCCATACATATATCAATTACATATATTCAATAAATATTAATTGGATTAATTAACTGAAATATTTATTTTTTCTAATTTTTTGACCCGTTTTAGTATCTCTGGTTACTGTTTATAGTGTTGGAAATTACTTAAGTAAAAATATTGAAATACTTTCAAAAAAATCCTCAGACTAATTATTTTAAATATTTTTTTAAGGTATTTGTATTTAAAATCAAATACTTATTTTAAACACTTTTTACTTAATTAAATTTGTTTTTCTTATTCAATCATGTTTAAAACAAAAAAATATATTGATATTAAAAATATATGTGTTATATAATATGTATATATATAATATATATGTATAATTGCGTTGTCGAAAAGAAGAATGTCTTTTTAAATGTAAATTATATAATATTAAATTTGTAGCCACATGTGTAATTATATGAGTTATATTGTTGAGTGCTATATATTTGTTGCGCTTAGTCAATTGTTTTTGCTTTTTTTTTATAATTATCTGGCTTCAACCGTGTGTATATTTTTTTCATATTTACAATATTATTTTAAAATATTATGGGTAACATTGTTGTGTGCTAACTATTTTTTTATGCAAAGTCGTTTTCGCATTTTTTATAGTACTTCCTTGTATACAATATTTTTGGTTCTTCTTTCGGGAGACAGTATTACCAGACTATCAGGAGAGCTTACACGTGAACAGGCTACGTATAATTGGCCATGGGAGAAACAGTCATTCCTTAAATCCACTCCTGCCACTTTCAAAGACTGTCTTTGCGCTTTGTTAATTGTCATGGCAAAATATACCTTTACAGGAAACTGTAGCCGTTTGAATTGAAAGTGGTAGTCAGATGAAATTAAAGGTATTCTTGGTAGAAAAACTGTTTTTTCCATACCGCAGCCTGTAAAGATAGTTGCTTCAATTACATTTTTATGTAAGGTCTTAACCCGAAGTCGTGTGTCATTACAAAGTTTTGGAGGTATAAAGTTGAATTTTATGAATTTTCCACGTTTGGGAGGTCGTATGTTGCTTCCAGTTTTAAATTATATTTAATTGGATGTTTTTTGGATAGTGATTTAAGTAATTGTATTCAATTTATCAGTATTTTTCATGTAATATCAATTGATTTTATTTGAGAGCGAAGTGCCTGTCTTAACAAAACCACGAGTATTGACGATATCCATGCGTGTTTTTTTAGCATTAATTGCTTCGTTTGAATTTTCCACATGGTGTGCACGTTTAAGACCATTGCGATTTGAAGTGGCTGGAAATTAAATTAAATAAATATTTTACAATTATATTGCTTATAAAAAAATTTTTAATGAAGATCATGTTTTTATATAGCAAGACTATCGATAAACTGGTCAACATGCATTGGGATATATCGTGTATAATTGAGTACGTTTCATGAAACTTCATGAAATTTTAATAGGTATTACACAACAGATATGAGAATATCAGTTTATGAAAAAGTTAAAGTTTTATAGATATGATTAATATTTACTTATGTTCGTGCCTGAATTATGTAATTTTTTAAATAATTGTATCAAGATCTTTAGATATATTATCTATAGTCTACCTATCTATGTTTTCATTAGGAATAATATTAAATGTGTATATGTTTTCATAGAAAAATAAGATAATAGATAATAGATCAAAACCTATATTCGAGCCCAAGCATCCGCGATGTTCAACAAAAACAGTTTTTCTAAACAATGATGTATCAGAGACCTATGACGAAAAGAAATTTCTAACCCTCCTATTTTTCTAAAAATCTCAAACCAAGACCACTCTCGTAGACTTTGGTCAATTAAATCAACAAACATATAAATTAAACTGGTATTTCAATAATTCCACCTCTAGTAAAGGCACCACTATCTGGTATAGCAAAAGTCCACCCAGTCTTTCACCCAAACAAAGCAAGAACAGAAGCAGTCTTATTTCAATCTTCAATCCGTCAATATCTATAAACGAAAAGGACAGCGAAGAATCAAGTCGAGATAAAGACTGTAGCAGTCTACAGTCTGTCTTACCACCAGCGACATATAACCGTCGCTCCGACAAACCGCAGTCCGATATTGCCGTCTACAACCAGCAACAGACAATTAGGTGCCATCGACAACATTCGATAGCCGAACTGTCGATCATAACAGTACGGTGTTGTCACCATACAGGTACAAACCCATACAAATAGTACAATAACGTTCTGACCCTCGGCGACGGCTAAAAACTGCCTGGTTTCTACGAAGTTTATAAAATTGCCCTTTTCAGGGTAATCATTAATTCCAATACATCCGACGCGCCTGCTTAAACCACGCTTCCGGGACGAGGCCCACGAATCGGACGCTATTTGGGTAAGCGTGCCCGACATGTATGATTTTAATCTCCCCTACATTGTACATATTATTATATGTATATATATATATATATATATACACATTAATCCTTGAATTGTATGAGGCCATCGATCATTCGCCAGACATAATTATATTATATTTATTAGTGTATAGAAATAAAACTAATCTATAAGTACTGAAACTAACAAAACTTTTTATTCATTAAGAAGCGGTATATAATCTAGTACTAATACCGTTTCAAATATATTAAATAATTCAAAGTATATGTGATAAAATATTTTTTGATATCAAAGATTCTGAATTTTAACGTCTTTATAAACACATTAAACGTATTTTTTAAAAAAAAAAAATTGAATTTTGTTGGACATACTGCTCTATAGTTATAATTACTACTAAGAAAAAAAACAGTAATTACTCTTAATCATTTACTGCTTTTTGTTCTAGTATTTGTACATTCTACTTATTTGCTTTTGATCTTCATGAACTTACATAAATACATACCGCTTTCTTTGTTATTGTTTTCGACTTTCAAGAATTTCTTATAAGATAAACCTTAATTTGTATTACGGAAATCAATAGAGAATTAAAATATTTATCAATAAACACCAAAAACTACTAGATTTTAACAAAAATGGAGTTATGACTGCTAGTGGCTTATGACGGCAGAATTATATTCTGTTTAATCGATATGACGATGGTTACATTATACACGTATGGTCCAAAAATTTTGTTTCGAATTTTTGTTCGACAATGAATGTGGAAAATCGCTTCGGCATCCGAAACTGATGATAAAAAATCCTGCAAGCCCGAATATTATTAGTTTGAACATTTTGTAAGTCTTAGTTGTCGGATAATCGTTAATATTTTGAAGCAGCTTTACCGCGTCTAACACTACATATACCGGTGAGTGGCGACTAATGATTAAAATACCAAATGAATCATAAACTTTTTATAAATAAAAAAAAAATGTAAAAACAACTTACCAGCTTAATCTATTTAGATAACTATGATTGTCAATAATACATAGGCATACAATCGTGTATAACGTCAAACGAAAGACTAAAGAGAGATGCCAGGTTGTCAGTTTTTAATATACATGATACAATTATATATTTATATTTCTATCAATAAATTAACACGTTAATGCATAGCCTTGCCATATGGTGCATACGTAAAGCTGATAAAACTACGAGTATTTGAGTTTTTGCAGATGTACAAACAAATATTGTACGAATCCAAGTATTTGTATTAACATTGATTATGTAATAGGTATATATCACAGTTAGTAACTCAAATACAAATCAATTTATTTAAATGTGTTTATTTTTTTGAAATTAATTAGATATATATCTCTAATTGAATGGCATAAGTTTTGATAATTCAAAACATTGTTTTTAATTTTAAAAATATCTAAACATCTCTTTTATTGATTTTATTTTTTGAAACAGTAAGAATTTAAAATTAAATAAAAATTTAAACTTAAATAAAAAATAAATTTGATATTAAAGATTGTAAAATTAATTTTATCCATGACGATGATATAAATCCACATTTTAATAAAAAATTATTCAGGACATTATTTTATGCACCCCAATTTGAGCATTGGTTGCAATTTGATAAAACAATACCAATGTTGTTATAATAATGCTTTTTTTCTTTAAAAACAAAAGTTCAATTCCATATCGATTACTGATCATTTCATAGCAATTACATGACCATGTTTTATGTGTTTATTACAGCTGTAATTTAGCTAGTAAAAACAAATATAATATTATAACGCATAATGGGAACAATACAATTCTTTGTTGTTTTTATAGTAATGATTTTTGTAAATACAATTAAAAAATTCTATACCGATTAAAAATCATTTCATAGAATGTACGCAATCAAGCATGATTTTACCACAATTAATTAATCAATTGTATTTATAGTATTAAAATTAATTTTACAATTAATAATAAAAAACAGTTTGTTTTAATAAAACATCATACCTATTGCTTTATCGAATCATATTTTTTCTTATTTTATTATGTTATACAGAGTGATTCAAAAGTCTTCATCATTTTTAGTAGAAAAAATCATTTGTTGAGTGGTATACCAAAAATTTTGCAAGGCCATATTTAAGGAAATGATGTGATGACCCACCCCTTCCACATGTATATTGTGTGATTTTATATTGTGTGAAAAGTATGATTTATTTGTTTATAAAAATACCAACATTTAAATAAATCGAATATTATATGAAGTTGTTATAACAACTGTTTGAATATTTTATAGCTCAAATATTCGAAAAAATCTTTAATTCCAACTATTTTTGAGCAATTGGCGAGGAAAGAACCAGAAAAATGAATATAGAAAATGGTTTATTATATTTTCATTTGTTAATTTTTTTTACACAAATCAATTTGTTTAGGAAAATGTATTGTTTGTTTGATCGTGTTTTCTATAGGCTTTAGTGCATGTGCCAGACGCCAGTACAGCAATAGTGTAACGCATTATTAGTTAAATAATATATTCAGTAATGCGAAATTAACTTTATATTATATATAAACAAATAAAAATTAATGTTACATAAAATTTTGACGAGTTGTGTTTGCTTTTTGGTTTAGTTTTCAAAGTGTATAAATTATAATATTTTAAAATGTTCTGCTTTATTTTTTTAAATAGAAATTGCTTTCATCCATTCAATATTCAAAATTAAGAAGATTTAAAAAAAAGAACGATATAGAATCATGAGAGATTAATTAATAGGTTACTATTTATTACTACTTCACACAATTTTATCGATTAGGATAATTATTATTATTGTCTATTGATTTAGACGTTGGTTGTATATTCACGTTTTTAAGGATTATCTGCATATTTGACTGATCGATTAAACGTAATATTGTATAAAATCGTGGACACGTCTTAAAATCGTGAAATCCAATGTGTGCTGTACTGTTTAAACATTTTTAAAGTTATGATCATTAAATATTTAAAGTAATGACAATGTCGTGTAAAGGATTACGGATGTATGACACCGTTATAAAGAAGTATGCATTGTAAACATAATTGTAGGAAATAAAAAATAACCTTATTAGACATAATATTATAGTCATCCGATTACACATATTCATAAAATACTTCGCTGTAAGACATACACAATGCCATGTTCGAAAGTTCTGAGAAAACAGCAGCCCGCACACTAAGGAACTCCAGGTGAATGCAACACTATAGTAAGTCGTTCTTTACGCTATATTTAATAATCTGTAATTTAGATTGTGTAATAATGAAACTAGTCAACTAAAACGTATTATTTGATCTATATTTTCTGTAGCTATCCTGAGCTACGGTTAAATTATAATTCAAAGAGCTCAGATATCACTCACAGAATTACAAATATTATACAACAGGTTTCCAAATCTATTAAACTTGTATTAAGATTTTAGATAAAATTCTAGGTATTATTCTAATGGGGGGAGGGGGCAGTGTCCAAAGACCTCTACACGAATACGTCCGTGCTATTGACTATGGACGAGGTCAAGAGTGATGTAATATAGAACAGTTGATAATAATAATAATCTCTATTTTCTATTTTTATGGTAGGATTGTTTAAACGTTTAATATTAATTAAGTTAAAAAAAAAAAGTGTGAGCAAGAAATAGTACTCAAGGGAAATTTTATTTTTATCCGTAAACATCTAAATGCATTTTGGGTAGCACAAGATATAATATGGTGCATAAATTATTAGACTGGTCTGAATTAAACTGCTTATATACATGACTACCTAATAATAAAGTTAAATGATTTTTTCAGCGATAGAGTCACATATGTATAAGCCGAATCTGTAGTATTAGGTACATGAAATATGATATACACGGTATAATGGACTGTATATATAAAAAAAATAAACGTGCATATTGGCAGGCATTTTTGCTGATTACATAAAATAAATAATTAATATTTATGTTAGAAAATTAATAATAATATATAAATTCAAATTCGATAATAATCATATTATATCGGAAATCGTTAATTAACAAAATTGAATACGTCGACCTAGAACTATATGTGTGATGGAGTTCCTCGCTGGTTGACTCGGATGAAGATTGTAAAATATTGTCTTAAAAACGATAGCTCTCGAACAGCGTATTGAAGTGTTGGACGCCATGTGGTGAACACAGTCTGCACCATCGTCGTTGATGCGTAAAAAAGTTCAAAGATTGGTGCGGTTTGTTAATAATGACCATGGTATTAGACATAAAAAGGTATACTATTGGTCATACGCAAAGACCTTACTATAGCCTAAAATTTTAAAGGGAATCGTGTAAAGATGTTAGCACATCAATATTATTGCATTAGCTCATTTATTAAATAATTGGGGTTACAAAATGTATATTAATTAAAATGTATAACCTATTGAGTTTTGTAAAGTGTTGACGATTTTCATTAATAACTAGTCAATATCTATGCACAACTATGAGTCTTAAGTCTGGACATCTCGTGTTCAACTCTTGTAGAAGGTTTGGTGACTATGCAGAAAAGTGGTCTACGTGCAAACCTTGTGTTGAAGTAGATTGACTAAATCTAGCATATTATAAAATGTAGCATTTTAAATATTTTATAAATAGTTACAGATTGATATGTAGCGCCTTGACTTTTGTGTACCGACGATACATGGTAAGTTACCATATTAGTATTATTTTTAAAATTGGCTCGAAAATCTTCATACGGATACACTTCAGAATTTAAATGAACCTTAAGATTTTTTAGTTGACAATGATCGAACCGCCCATCGTCGGTTTCTATATTTTTTCTTCGATCTGTTTGTAAACCAAACAAAACAAATCTTGGTTTTTCGAGCAAGCTGCTAGACTTTACCGGTCAACGAATGTGAAGTATTTCTAGGGAGCACCGGATATTCGCAGAGATCCCAGGTTCTGAACGCGCACGATAGTGTTTTACACGAATCTATTACTTTTATCAGCCTCAATTTTTCTTTATCACTGACTTTGATAATAGGCATCTTCCAAGTCACCTTAGTAAGTTCAATTGTAATTTTTTTATTATAATCAACGTGCTCGGTAGCGCCTGCACCCACAACACGTATCGCATCTAAATCAGTAGACGCGCGATTTAAAATCAGATGTTTATTGCAATTGAGCAATATTTTTTTATAATCTTCACAAAATCCGAATAAATGTTTAAGAGGAATGCAACCGGTGAACACGTTGTTGGTCATAAAATTTTTATTATCTTCACTATCCATTGCCGAGTCCCAAGCAGTGTTCTCTAGCGTATTCAAGTCGTTGGGAGTATATGAGCAGTATGCTTTTAAACAAGACGATATTCCAGGTGATTTTAATTTCTGTATTTCTATCCCATTTATTTCATATCGCATTTTCGAAAATAAAAATGCTAATCCATTATTTGAAAAACGGACTTCTCCGACGGCATCCGACGGTTTATTTATTTTTCCCTCGATGTAAATATAACTCTCACACGGTAAAGTGTAAGAATCCATGTTCTGAATATTAATTCTAATTTTCTCATTGTTTGATAAAGCGGCGCTTGAATACGGAGTGAATGAATGATAATTCATTTGTGCTATTTTACAATCGTCGACATAGTCGGCCGTCACGTCCAAGTATGAGTTATCCATCATTGTAAAGTAAGGAGAAAATTTAAATTATTTTTCGTGAGCTTGGTTTTGATTATTTTAGGTTTAGATGTAGACTTCTTCACTGTTGGCACTATACTGCTAGTTTTTTTTATTGTAGCACTATTTATGTTAAATTTGAGAGCCATATCCACGCGATATTTGCAAACGAACGATTGGTTCCCCGCGTAGATTAATTAGACAATTGTTTTGATCTTTTAGTACAATATTCACTTTACTTATTGAAGTCGTATTGAGACCATAAAAAACTGGGTGCCTAGGTACCTCTACGATTTTATATCCTGCAGGAACAGTCGGATAAAGTTCATGTATAGTCTGACTTGGTGCTTCGTCACAAAATGAACCTGTAATTAAGTTGCACTCTACTTTTATACAGTTTATTTTCATTATGTTAACTGTATTTTCAGATTCATGAGTAGCACCAGTAGTGTATAGTACGTTTCTAAAACCTAACAATTTTGCTATGCTATTCTCGACTGTAAAGTCTATTTCATGACTACACGATATCATACACTTTAATGTATTACTGTTTGCTTTTAATTCAAACCATCTGACATAGACGGGCATCATTTTTTTTATAATAAACCCCAAATGAGCCAACATATGGAACATATGATCCCGTAGGTATAATAACGTTATCATTTTGATTAATAATATCCAGAAACCTATAGTATTGTAACCAGGTTTTATGTTTGGTATCGAATTATTTGTCTGCAAGCTTAAAAGGCAAATCTGTGCAGTATTTTCTACTTCCAACGGTGGAAAAAATGTCGCATGTCAATTCGCTCGAGTTACCGTTTAATGTTATAGTATACATGATAAAAATTTTAAACACAATTGTCCACAGTTTGTAGTATTATATTTCTGTTCTCTGTTGTAATTGAAATTAATTTCACATCCACAAAAATATTTTTGTACTTCTAATGGCGGTGGTAAATTTCCAAAACTATCGTAATATTCAATTTTTTTTCCGATTTTTTTGTACGCTATCTAATGCGTTCCTGTACTATTTGACGCATCCAAGTTAACAATTGCTGATTCCAAACGTTTAGGACGTTTAGATAACCTATCTCTGGTAAATACACCGATGAAATGCGGAATTTTCATCAAATGAGCATACTTTATAGGTTCGTAATCGTACAACTCTCTCTTGGGTAACGTAGATATTAATTTTTTTTCGTTTTTTTCACTTGTACACCCCTTCCACTTGTATATGGTGTACCAATTTTATAGGAGTTGCCTTTATACGGTGCGAGATATAGACCGTTGCCCAAATGGGATGGTGTGTTTCTATTAAATTCGTTAGCAACCTTTACAACGATGGCAACACCACCAGTCAGAGCTCCCGAGGCTGATAAACCGTCGAAAATCGGTATGAGTGGTAAGTCACCGCCTTTTTTCGGAATCGTCATTGTTCGTGGAACTTTTGTCTTCTTAGTTTTAAATGCTTTTCGCGCTACAGCTACACATTTTTTAGTCAATTTCATCAAGTCTTTTTCACCAATATTTTTTTTTTATAACGTTTTTAGTCGCTCTGATCGCTGCTTTAAAACACAACCGTCACCGATTTTACGTTTTGCTCTCATGGCGTTAGTCACACCATACGCCACAGCTTTTTCTTTTAAGCTAGAATCTTTTGACTTGACCCTATCCCAGGCTCGCTGCTCTAATATATAATCGGCTTTGTTACGATCTGCGATAGAGTTATTTTGCTCGTATGCGATATCGTGCTCTCTGCAAGCAGAGTCCAAAGGGTTTATACCTTTATCACCACGAGCTAAACGTTTTTTTAAATTTGTTCTAGGTCCACAATATTGATAGCCTAAAAATTAGTATAATATTGTTTATAATATTATCAGGTTTATAAAATACCAGGTACGTGAAGCTCGATCGGTAATTTGTTTATAAGCGTGTTGATAAGCCCACCGCCTTTATTCTTCTTGTTTCTTCGAGCGAGAGACATTGTGTACTGATTAACTTATCATTGTTACACAATTATTTATACGAAAATGAAGTTTATCAAACAAGATATAAAACTATCAGTTGAAAACGTTGATCCACCTACATCGTATCAAAAACATAGACATGGAGCACTTCTACCTAATATGATACGTGCACTTATCGTGGGTCCTTCTGGCTGTGGAAAAACGAATTTAATTTTCGCTTTATTAACCAATATAAACGGAATAAGATTTCACAACGTTTATATTTATTCGAAAATATTGGACCAACCGAAATATAAAATGCTGAGTGATATATTATCAGATATTGATGGTATACAATTATTTACGTTCTACGAAAACGAGCAAGTTATAGCACCCGAAGAAGCTTTACCAAACTCTGTGTTTATTTTCGATGATATTATTTCCGAAAACCAAAAGATCGCGAGAACTTACTTTTTTAGAGCCCGTCATAACTTAATAAATGTTTGTTACCTTGCTCAGAGTTATTTAAAAGTATCTAAACAACTTTTGCGTGATAACGCTAATTTTATTGTACTATTCAAACAAGACGAGACCAATTTAAAGCATGTTTACAATGAGCATTGCTCTGGCGATATGTCATATTTAGAGTTTAAAGATTTTTGTACATCGTGTTGGCGTGCTGGGAGATTCGAGTTTATCGTAATAAATAAAGACTGTGAACGCGATAACGGTCGATATCGTTACGGCTTCGATACATTTGTTGTTATATAAACTGATGTTTTATAAAATAATACATCATTCACAGACATGGCTGCTAACTGTGGAGTACTAGGAGAATTGATTAAAGCCAAAGAAAATATTAAACGCAAGTATACAGCATTAAAACACGGAAAAGCAGATATTCATTCATTAGTATCAGAAACGTTAAGCCCTATCATCGAACCACTGAAACAACATTTTAATTCAACAACATTTCAAGCTCCAGAGCATATAAAAGATAATCAAAAATCAGATGTTTCCCAAAATATTCAAATAAACGATTTGTTAGATTCATTCAACATAGACAAAACGTACGGTCCTAAAATACAATTAAACGGGGATGTACATTTAGGTAAAAAAGAAATTAAACTTTTCGATAATGCGTTAATTGTTGAAGATACTTCATACCCGTTAACGTCGGGACTTGGTAATCTAATATTTTCGAAAACACCTAAAATCTATACAAAAAGTGATTTAAAAACATATAAATTTATATTAGTTCAAACATCAGCCCATTTAACAACAGATGGAAAAAAAATTAAAAAAAGGCGGAAAAAAATATACAGATATAATTTGAAATACATTTCCATCTGGCAGTGGGATATCTGTTAAACTGCAAAAACATAATTTAGTATACTGAAGCGATCCTAATGAGTTAGTCAATAGATTGCGATTACTTTTAGCATCAAAAACAGCCGGTAATACAGGTGTTTCAAACGAAATACTTTCGATTTTCGAAGAATTGCGTGAAGTTGAGTTAATAAAACGTATTCCAAATGTCTAAACGCGAAATTGCGTTCGAATTACACAAACCTGCAAGAAAAAATTATACAAGGCGCAGAGTTAATGTTTATGGTAAAAACGATTTATGACAGGCCGATTTGGTCGAAATGATACCGTATTCGAAAAAAAATAAGGGGTACAAGTATATCCTGGGCGTTATAGACTGTTTTACAAAGTTTGCTTGGGCGATAGCATTAAAATCCAAAACTGGTAAAGAAGTTTCAAGTTCAATGTCTAAAATACTGCTTAAACGCTCACCAAAACTATAACAATTGCATAACGGTAAAGAATTTTACAATTCGACATTTGATGCATTGATGAAAAAATATAAAATACACAAATATTCAACGTTTAGTACCGTGAAAGCATGTATTGTAGAACGTTTCAACCGCATATTAAAAGAAAAAATGTATAGAGAGTTTACAGCGCGAGGCTCACACAACTGGATATCTATTTTACCATTATTGATTGGCGAATATAACAATTCAAAACATAGAACTATAGGAATTACACCAGTGCAAGTCTATTCAGATCCATCATCGGTGATAATAAAACAACGAAAAATTATTAATAGAAAAATTAAATTTAACGTTGGTGATAATATACGTATAAACACATATAAAGGTGTATTTGCAAAAGGATATTTACCGAGCTGGTCTACTGAAATATTTAAAATTATTAAAATAAACAAAACGTTGCCTACCACATATCAACTACAGGATTATACAGGAAAACCGATCGCTGGTTGTTTTTACTCTGAAGAAATATTTAAAACAAATTATCCAAACGATTATTTAATTGAGAAAATTATTCGTAAGAAAGGAGATCTAATTTTTGTGAAGTGGTTAGGGTTCGATAATACACATAATAGTTGGATAAATATGCGTGATGTTAAAAAATAGTGTCAGTCGAGTTAAAGACATGAACGTGTTTGGTAGTTCTCAGGATAGTGAAACAAAAAAAATTATTTCAAATCTCGAACAGTCGATCAAATAATTTTCTTCTAAATTAGATAAATTTGAACATTTACTCGAACAAAGTAATAAATCTATTCAAATTCAAGAAGAACAAACGGAAAAGTTACAATTAACGTGCATAGAAATTACAGAGCATACGACAAAAGGTGAAGTATCGTTACAATTAATCAAAGAAGATACAGACAAGTTGAAAAAAATAATACCTGCTATACTAAGTCACCTCAATACTAT
>JACXSJ010003778.1:0-19362 GCA_014851325.1 Pentalonia nigronervosa | reverse complement strand
AATTATATAAAATAGACAAAAAAAGATATCAAAAATCTGGCACGTAATTGTCTAGAAAAACTTCTCAAGTTTATTTTTCTAAAAAAAACGTGTTTCTATGACTGATGAGAACTGAGGAAAATGGGAAGTACAAAAACATGTTTTCGGTAAAAAAAAAAATACGAATTTTCCGTAATCATGTGCCGCTGGCACGCAGCGGAAACGTTTTATAACCGTACTCTATCACCACCCCTCGAGCATATAGCTGCGGTCGCACGATGATAGTAAACCCGTGTCCTACGTGAATCCGACAAATGCGTTAGGCCGGGCGCAAATTGAGACGTAGGCGACGCAGCGCAGCGTAGCACAAGTCAGCGTAGGACCGAACTGCGTGACCCGTGTGAGCGAATATCAAGCCCGGATTAAGATATTTTGAGGCCCTAGGGCCAAAATTTTAAATGAAGCCCCTGTACGAAAAAAAATAATGGATGTGTTATTTACTTACTTATTATAATAAATATATATAAGTACATAGTAATAAATAATGAATTACTTTATTCTCGACTTTATTTATAATTTATAATTTACAAGTTTTTTTTGCTTTTATTTGACAAAATTCTTTAATAATTGCTTGATTATCAATTGTTTGAAGAATGTCGTTTTCTGATGACAATATCATAAGTGCAGTCAAATTTTCTTGTTTTAATGTTGATCTGTATTTGTTCTTTACTCTAGTTAGTTTTGAAAATGCTCTTTCGGCCGAACAGTTTGAACTTGATATAGTTAAATAAATTTTTAGTGCAATGTATAAATTGGGAAAGACATCAATTAATTCATTTTTATTAAACCATTTCCAAAGATCAATTATATTAAAATTTTCTGTCTGTTCATAGTCTCCAATTGATGGTTTGCATAAGGAAAAATACTGTTTAAACTGCTTGATTTCATTTTTTATATAAATACCTACATCTTCTTTGTAGGTCAATATAAAGTTCTCAATACTTTGTTCAATTTCATTTTCTTCATTAATTGTGTCAGCAATTGGAACACACAACTTTGTAACAAATAAAAGATTATCTGAAACAAACTTGTAAGCTTCAATTCGTTTGTCTAGTTCAGAACAAAATTTATCAATGATTATGTTGTGAGTTTCAATTCTAAACTTATCACCACCTTGCAACACAGTATTATTTAAACTACGGAAATCTACATTTTTTTTTGTTATCCTTCTTCCTTCATCATGGTAAAGACTATTTGTTTCTGGACCAAGTTCAATAACTTTATTTTCATAAATTACACTACTGTTTCTTAGATTTAAAATGTAATTTTTTAACGATTTTAGTAAATTCAACGAGTTCAACGGGTCACAAGAACTGTCTTGCAGATGTATAGATGTCTTATTAGACCTATTCAATATATTATCTCACAAAAAAGATAGGTACGCAGTTTCTTTTTTTTTAATTTGTTTTAAAAGCATTTTAACATCCCTTCTTGTGTCTCCATTTTCACTATTATTTTCACTAATAAATTTTAAAGCTTTTATTATTTTTATGTAATTATGAGTAAGTGCTTAACAAGAAACCGAGTGACAGGACCATCTAGTTTGACTAAGGGATTTCAGTACAAGTAATCGGCCTTTCACACTTTTATCTAAAGTATTGGTCAAAATGTCCCATCTGTGAGTAGATCCACTAAAAAAATTGAATAAATATTGTATAAATCCAAAAAAACTGACTGCTTCTATACAACAATCAACACTACGAACACCAACAAGATTCAGGGAGTGAGCCGTGCAGGGTATATAAACAGCCAAATTACATTTATTTTTTACATAAGCTTGTAATCCTTTATATTTCCCACTCATGTTGGAGGCATTGTCGTAAGACTGCCCACGACAATTTACTATATTAAGTCCAGCTTTTTCAAGAAATTCTTCTAAAAGAACAAATATTGATTCACCTGTATGACTTTTAATAGGACATAATTGAACTAATCTTTCATGAACACCTGTCAATATGCAATACCGAATCACAATAGCCATTTGATCTACTTTAAATTGGTCTGGAGTGGAATCCATGATAACAGAAAAATATTTTGCTTCTTTTATTTGGGCTAATATAAAATTAATAACATTATTTTGTAATAAAATTATTATTTCATTACAAATGATCTTAGAAAGATACGAAGGATGTCCTTTTCCTTTATTACCGTGCCTTTCTATGTGTGATTTCAAAAATGGATCGAATTCAGAAAGAAGTTCCAATATACCAAGAAAATTGCCATTGTTAGTAACACCAAATACTTCATTATCACCTCTTAATGATAAACCTCTAGATGTAAGAAATTTAATTACAAAAATCACACGAATCACAACATCATTCCAGTATTTTGTCTCACTTGATATTTGTTCCAACATTTCTTTATTTATTGAATGATTAGAATTTGAACGTAACAACCATTTTGTAAATGCACTTCTATGATCAATACTGTTTTCATGTTCTGATAATTTCTCACATTTCTTCCATTTATCAAACCCTTTGCTAAATAAAGAACTATTGAAATGACTTGAAAACAATTTACACATAAAACAATAAATGGATCCTTGTTTATTTGAGTACATTACCCACTTCCGATCACCAATTTCTCCATTGGGTAGAGTCCGTTTAAACATGGAAGCCGTAAAAAACCTTTTGTGATCTAAGTATACAAAAATAAAATAATAATTAAATTAATTATTGATTAAATAAAACTATTTAATAGAACTTAATTACCATATATACGTGCAGACTGTTTGAAATCATTATTCTTATTTTGAAAAAACTCAGGTCCTTTCTGAATACAATATTCTCTGAAACTGTCATTAATTTTTTTCAGGCCAGTAGTATGGATCACTTATTTTATACTTGTTAAATTCAATTTCAGAAAACACATCAAAAGTATTTCTCAAATTAAGTTCTATATCTATAGTAAAATTATTTTACTAAAATAGATCAACATATTTTATTAAAGTATCACAACTTATTGCCAAATAATATCACCTTGAACATTTTCAATTAACGTTAAATTATTTTGGTTTGGTTGACTAGTGTTATTAGTAATTTTACTTTGTTCATTTGAAACTGTTTCATTGTGTGTATCTACAGACACACTTTGAACTTGGTTGTTAATACCTAATATAAATACAAAACAATATACCTAACATGAAACTATGTAAGACATCATCAATAATAATTCTTAAAACTAATATAAAATTTAAAAATCTGTGTTCAAGCTAAACAATATTTGTCTTTTTGACATGAAACATGAAATTGATATTTTCGTAGTAGGTATTATTATTAAATTATATTATGATTATTCACACAAATGACAAATATACAAAAATTAAAGTATTTACCTGAATTTAAAACGTAATTGCTCATTAATCCTCTGTACTTATTTACTTCAATTTGTTGTTTTTCTTTTCTTTTTCTTTTTGAAGAACTACTTTCAAAATGTCTTTTCATTTTTAAAATATGAAGAAAGAATGAAAGATCGAAAAATTAACTCCTCATTAAAATTAAACCATTAAACATTATTTATTAAATAACAGTCTACAGTCAAAATGAATAACGATAACAGAATACAACAAATTTGTTTTTAACGTGTTGTGTTGTTTTATACACTAGTGTACAAAAATAGCTTTTGCCCGTTTGATAGATGGGTGATGGCCGACGGGTGACGGCAAGCGATAACTGAAAATGTGTGTAGCAATATGCGGGTAGGTGTTATACACATTATACATTTTGGTAGTAAACTGTATATTATTATTATCAATTATTATAAGAGGTTTAATTGACATAGGTAATTGATTATAATGTCGTCAGCAGATTTATCATCGATTTTTTTTTATGTGATTTATGCAATGTACAGCCTCCTATAACGAAAAAAGTAATGGACAAATCTGAGGCCCCTAAATAAACTCCAACTGTCGAGGCCCGGGGGCCATGCCCCCCCCCCTGCCCCCCCTTAATCCGGGCTTGGCGAATATTATTACACAGTATTTCAACGCAGTTGCGTGTAGTCATTCGATGAAAACATTTGAGATCGACATGATGGCTCAAGAATTATTTAAGTTAGATTTAAGTTCGGAATCTGATTCTGATGAAGAATTGGATGAACTGGTTTTATATTCTTTAATTAAACGAAAAAAGTCGCGAAATAGTGATTTTATGAAAAAAAGAAAGAGTCAAGGAGAATTTGTTTTGACAAAGGAATTGTCTGAAAAACAATTTACAAACTACTTCCGCTTAAATAAATGTCAATTTCATGAAGTTTTCCATATTATAAAGGATACTATTTTCTCTGAAGGGTGTAACGCTCAAAGACCTATTGATCCTGAAGAAAAACTCGCTGTGTTCTTAAGATAAGTTTTTAAATATTTATTTAAAAATTCAAATAAAAACAATTCATACATATATCATAAAGTTAATTCGCATTAATTATAAAAAATATATAATTATTTATATATAGGTATACATATTGTCTATTTTTAATAATATACACAATATTAAAGTAGACTTATACTTTACCTTAAATTATTGAAAAGTAGACTGTTTTTAATGAAATACACAATATTAAAGTAGAACTTATACTTTATTTTAAATTATTAAAAAGTACACAAAAATGATTGATATAACCAAAAAATAAAAATGAAGTAACTCAAACTAATTCATTTAGAAAAATTGTTAATATAATTTACCATGTCATTACTGTTTTCACAAGTTTGTGTATTCACGTAATAAGTGTCAGACGAAGAAGTTTCGTGGGAACTTAAAGAGTTCTGTTCATAACTCCACGCAGCAGTAGACCGAGGTTGCTCATGAATTGTTTGTTGGAATGTTGTTGGAATATTCAAGAGATTAGCCTCGGCTTTTGAAAACGCTTTATATAATTCATTTTTTATGAAATATTGAGATGCTGGTGACAATTTTTGTGTAGTGTGGTACATTGACATGAAAAAATGGTACAATGGATCATTTGGGGTTTTCGAATCCTCTAACTTCTTACGTTCCAGCGCTCTCTCTTTTGCCCTTTGTTCTCGACTTGCTATTGATTGCTGGAGTAAGTTATTTATGTCATCTTTTTTTTTGAGTGGTTTTTTAAAACCCGATTTCTTGAACGCTAATGATGTTGTAGTATTTGTCATACCTTTAGCAGAATCTTCAGTTTCGTCTACGTTTATATTATGTTCGTTATTTTTATGTACGAGTATTTCATTATCATTTTCTAATGTTAGTGATTCTAGATCATAATTATTTTCTGATATTTGTTCTGTACCTGTTATTTCACCTTGTATAAAATCGTCTTCGTCTTCGCTATCTAGTACATTAGAACTTCGTTTTCTATTTGCCATGTACGGCAGCAAATATTCCATTTGTTTTTGGAATTTCCATTGTTTTATTATTTCAGCTGCAGCTCCACTTTTAAAGCATCTTTTCTGTCTCCGAAGAGCATCTCTGTGGCAACTTCTCAATTTCGCCCATGTGGTTTTCACAGTTTCACCCGCAACCACAAAATGTTAAAATATATTCCATAAATATTTTTAATGAACGTTTGAAGTTATATTACATTTGTATAAAACTATAGCATCTATTGTAATTTGCAAAATATATTTATTTACAGATATTTAGCATCAGGAGATAGTTATAAAAGTATTGCGTACAGTTACAGAATGAGTGGTTCGAACGGTTTCAAACATAGTAAATGAAGTATCCATTGCTATATGGAATACAATGCAAACATTGTATTTGCCACAACCCACAATGGAAATGTGGAAATTGATAGCTGAAGATTTCGAACAGATATGGCAATTTCCACACTGCGTTGGTGCATTGGATGGCAAACATATCTTAATTAAGAAACCACCCAACAGTGGTTCGTCGTTTTACAATTATAAACATACCTTTTCTGTGGTTTTAATGGCTCTTGTTGACGCTCACTACAAATTCTAAATGTTGATATTGGATCTATGGGAAGACATAGTGATTCGAATATTTTTTCGAGCGGTGCTTTGGCAAGAAAAATGAATAAACAAACTTTACAACTTCCACAACCTGCATTGTTACCCAATTACAATCAAACATTACCATTCGTGTTTGTAGCAGATGAAGCATTTCCGTTATGTGATAATATCATGCGACCTTATTCAAAAAGAAACATAACGGGAAATTTTGAAAATAAAATTTTCAACTATAGACTTTCGCGAGCGCGACAAACTGTCGAATGCACTTTTGGCATATTAGCTTCTCGATTTCGAGTTTTTAGAAAACCATTCGAAATTAAAATTGAAAGTGTGGATAATGTAATTAAGGCAGCTTGTGTATTACATAATTATTTAAGAAACGAAATAACAATTTCAAATAATGTGCAAGGCGAAAGTGATATAATGCCAGACAATCAATTACTGCCATTAAGTAATAACAACAGTAAAAGTGGATCAAGTGCTTTTTTGGTGAGAAAAAAGTTTACGGATTATTTCAATACAGTAGGAAGCGTACCTTGGCAAAAAGATAGTGTTTTTAGAGGTAAATACTAACTAATTTTGTACATAACATGCAAAATAAATATAAATTTAGTGAAAAATGTTTATTTGTGTTATATTTAATTCTATTCTATTTATATATTTTCTTGAATCGTTACAATAATATTTATAGTTGGTGTAATAAAATTAAATTTACGATAAGAAAATATGGAAAAATAGTCATAAATTTAATTATATAAATAATTGAAGTGACTAGTGAATGTTAAGTATACGATATAATATTTTTGTAATATATAACAGTGTATTATTATCATACAATATATTTTATAATATAATTATGATGAATTTTATAGAAATTATACATAAAATTATGCCTTATTAACCTAAATATATATTATTATACCTAATCTATGACAATAAAATAAATATTTAATCTAATAATTATTCTTACCATTTTTAAATTTCAATTCATTAGCAATATTTTCCCATATATTGTTTTTCAATTTTGCCTTCATGTAGTCAGGATGGCTAGTGTCAAATAAGACACTGTTTTGTCGAACTGCTTCCATCAGTTTTTCTTCCATAGTATTATAGAGCTTAATAAAAAAATTTTTCAAAGTCGAAGTTGAAAAACTGCGCTACACATTCGCAGGAAACTGTGTCATAAACACTGTGCGACGCAGATTGACGTAGGAACAGTACTGCGCTGCCCTACCCTGCAACTTAATTTACGCTCGTCTGTTCAAACCAGTAGATCACAAAAACTGTGCTGCGCTGTGCTACGCTGCGCTGCGTCGCCTACGTCTCAATTTGCACCCGGCATTAAGGCCGGGCGCACATTGAGACGCAGCGCAACGCAGGGTAGGTTAAGTTAGGCAGGGCAGATTTAACTGCGTCGACTCTATGACCGCACATTGAACGCAGTTTCGTGTCATCGTTGTATACAATTGGTCTAGTCTAGAACATACAAATATGGATGAACAACACGATCTAAATTACAAACTAGACCTAAGTTCAGAGTCTGATTCAGATGAAGAAATGAACGAACTTTTACTTTTGTATTCACTATCAAAACGAAATAAATCTATATGGAAAAGCGAGTACATGAAGAAAAGAAAAAGTCACTGTGAATTTATTCTGACATCGGAATTTTCCGATAAACAGTTCACCAATTACTTCCGTTTAAATTGAAACCAATTTAATGAAGTTCTAAGTATTGTCAATGATAAAATTTATTCAGTAGGATGTAATGCTCAAAAACCAATTGATCCCGAAGAAAAACTCGCTGTATTTTTAAGGTAAGTTATAATTTTTAATAAATAGCGACCTGCTTATAAACAAATATTATTATAGTATAAAAATTAGGACTTATATGTAATTGTACATAGTAATTTTACACTTAATTTTACACTTAACAACTTTAACAAAATATGTTTCAACATAAAGTTTAACAATAAACATAAAATTTTAAATTTTGATTAAACTTTTGCATAACTTTACAATAAAAATAATGAAATTATAAAAAATAAAAAAAATAACGATACCCAAAATTAGTTTTGAAAATTTGTATAAAACTGTCTTATGTCACTTCGATCACAAGACTGTGTATCCATAGAGCTGTTGGACATAAAACTTTCATGAGAACTAGAAGAGTCTCCCATGAATTGCCACGTGGAAGTAGACTGAGTTTGTCCGTCTAAATGATGTTGAAATGAAGTGTTCGGGATATTCAAAAGAGCTGCCTCAGCTTCCGAAACGGTCTCAAATATTTTATTTTTTACTCTGAGTTGAGATGCTGGTGGTAGTTTTTGCGTGGTGTGATACATTGACAAAAAAAAATAATAAAGTGGATCAGTCAAAGGTTTTGAGTCCTCCAACCTTTTACGCTCAATCGCTCTTGCTTTTGCCCTATGTTCTCGATTTATAATAGATTATTGGATTAAGTTGCTTATGTCATTTTTTTTTATTTTTTTATTCTGTGGCTCTTTGAAAACTGTATCTCTATCTTCATTGCATTCAATAGATACGTCATTTTCATTTTCAACGACTGATGATTCCTGATAATTATTTTCTGACACTTCACTGACCTCTAAGTCTTCATTGTCATTTTGCATTGGAGTAGCTGAATCTTCATCCCCACTATCTACCAAATTGGCCTCCCTTTTTCTATTTGTCATGTATGGCAATAAAAATGACATTTGTTTTTGAAATTTCCATTGCCTAATTGTTTCAGCAGCAGCTCCACTTTTGAAACTTTTTTTTTGTCTTCTAAGTGCATCTCGATGACAACACCTTAATTTTGTCCATGTATCTTTTGCAAGTTCACCTATTACATAATTTAAATTTGACTTACTATTTTTAGATTCTAAACGAAACTTTAGCCAGGATGTTTTATATCATATTTATATTGTTATTATTAATACAGTAGCATGCAGTATCGAAGTTGAATTAATAATTGAATAATATTTATATTGAATATGGTAAAATATTGTATTAAATTATCAACAATAATTATTGAAAATCATTTGCGAATAATTCGTTATTCTTACGTGATTTTGTAAAAATTAAAAATTCAAATGCTCATAAAATGTACTAAGTGAAAAAGTTTTTATCGACAATAATATTTAAATAATGTTATTATAAATATATTTTAGATTTATGTCCGTTTAGATTTAATATTCATAAATTTACAGGTATTTGGCGTCGGGAGACAGTTATAAAAGTATTGCTTACAGCTACAGGATGGGTGATCGAACTGTGTCGAAAATTATAAATGAAGTAGCACTCGCGGTATGGGACACTATGCAACCTTTGTATTTACCACAACCTACAATAGAAATGTGGAAGTCTATTGCACTTGAATTTGAACATCAATGGCAATTTCCACACTGTATTGGTGCTTTGGATGGCAAACATGTCATGATTAAAAAACCCCCAAAAAGTGGTACATCATTTTTTAATTATAAGCAGACTTTTTCCTTGGTACTAATGGCTCTTTTTGACGCAAATTATAAATTTATAAGTGTTGATGTTGGATCAATGGGAAGATTTAGTGATGCCAATATTTTTACGAGCAGTGTGTTGGCAAAAAAAATGAACAGACAATCTTTACAAATTCCACCACTAGAATTTTTACCTGTATTTCAACAACCGTTGCCATATGTTTTTGTAGCGGACGAAGCATTTCCATTATCAGAAAATTTAATGAGACCTTATCCGAAAAAAAGTGTTGTAGGAAATATGAAAAACAAAAATTTTAATTACAGACTTTCACGAGCACGACAAACAGTAGAATGTACTTTTGGTATATTAGCGTCCCGTTTTCGCGTTTTTCGAAAACCATTTGAAATAAAAGTAGAGAGTGTTGACAATGTTGTCAAAGCGGCCTGTGTGTTACACAATTATTTGCGAAAAGAAACGATTATTTCAAATAATATAACAGATGAAATTGGTGAAATGCCGGATACTCAGTTACTTCCATTGGCTAACAACAATTGTAGAACTGGATCTAACGCTTTTTTAGTAAGACAAAAGTATACAGATTACTTTAACACAGTAGGAAGTGTACCTTGGCAAGTAGACAGTGTAGCTAGAGGAAAGTACTGACAAATTTGTTTTTGAATTTTGTATTTTATATGATACTATAATAATAACCACAATAATACTTTTCATTATTTTCTAAATATTTCATATTTTTATATATTATATCATAGAGAAATGTGAATACAAATAAAATAAATTAAAATGGTTTAATATTGAATTAAAACCATGTTGTTGTTATTATTTTAATCCTGGTCACCCGAGTGGTTTTACATCGGTTATCGGTAAATGAAACGATTTAATATTTATAAAATTATTTTTTATAAATAATCACGTTTATGTTTGATATTATCTAGTATAAAAATAGAATTTGGACAATTTAGTTTTGTATTTTACATATATATTGTATATGTTGTATACCTATATATATGTAACTTTTTTTAATTTTCAAATTACAAGTACCTACACTAAATTATGAATTATTATTTTATATCATATTGCATAATTAAGTTACTACAAGTTACTACTTACCATTTTTTAATTCAAGATCATCAGAAATTTTGTCCCATAAATCATTTTTCAGTTTAGTTTTCATGTAATCAGCATGGCTAGTGTCATATAATATTTTGTGTGGACGAACGGCTTCAATTAATTTTTCCTCCATTGTAGGTATTAAACTATATTCAAATAAAATTATATGAAAATCTATTATTTTATGGAAAACTGTTTGACACGTTCGCAGTAAACTGTGTCACAAACACTGCGTGAGGTAGGTTCATGCATGCACTGAACTTCTCTGTCCTGCCCTGTCTTTCAATTAATGCTCAACAGTTCAAACCTATGTATCACAAAATGTTTGGCTATGCTGCCCTGCCTACACTGCGTCGCGCTGCGTTGCGCTGCGTCTCAATGTGCGCCCGGCCTAATCGTTGTACGATGCGACCGATGCGATTCGCGTTGTCGTCCGTCAATGCGATTGTCGCGGTGGTGTCCAATGTAAATACGACGAATACGATAATATTGCAGGGGATCGCACGTCTAGTGGCATATGCAGCAGTGCAGTAAAACGGTCAAACGGTCGTGTCCTAATATACTAAAGTTTAAAATCCTAAAGTTATATTATTAATATATATACATTATACCTATAACATATACAGACTACAGTGTTGGTTAAATATGTCTCTGCCATTAAGTTTATTAAATAAAATGATTCTAACTGAAAATACAGCACTTAAGTATTTATTATTATTTATTTATTTATTTATTTATTTATTTGTTTACGGGCTGGGCCCTATTCAACAGTTTAACATAGTACAATAATACATAATTTAAAATAATTAATACAATGACATAATTAAATTTATATAAGATAATAATTACAGAATAATAAGTATAAAAATGATAATAAAACAAATATAAAAATATATAATATTAAATGTATCAGATTAGATGAGCGGTGCTCTCATTGGCCAGCCGCATCATGCGGTCTAACGGAATATTTCTGCCATAATTGGTAGTGTGCACAGGAACAACGAAAGGAGCATGGTATCTAGTAGTACGGGAAGGAACTTTGAAATTGACTATCGTGAGAAGTGAGGGAGCATCTATACGACCATCAACCAGTTTATTCAGAAACTCTATGTTAGCGTTAACTCGCCTGTCGGCCAATGAAATGGGGCTGAGTTCCTGCATAACTAAGAAATAGTCGTGGGGAGGATGATTTATTTTTAAGACAAAAGCTGCGCAAGATAAGAACTGTCGCTGAACACGTTCTAATTGACATGAGTCAGATATCGTATAAGGGTCCCATAGGACCGATGCATAGTCTAAAAGTGAACGGACCAATGAGCAGTATATAGTTTTTAATGAGGAGGATAAATTGAACTCCTTTGATATGCGCATTACAAACCCTAGCGTTTTTAAGGCTTTGCAGCATATCATTTCAGTGTGGGAGTGAAAATTAAGATCGGAATTAAAGATAATACCTAGGTCTTTCTTACTACAAACCGATGTTACACTTGAACCATTGATGGAATAAGTATAGTTAATAGTTAATAGGGGAGCGGTGTTTTAAAAATGACATGGAATTATATTTATTTACATTAAATTGAAGACCAATATTATTAAACCAGGAGACCAGGTTGTTGAAATCATTCTGGAGCGTAGAGCAGTCCGATAAGTTATCAATTTTCATAAAGAGCTTCAAGTCGTCGGCAAACATGAGTAGTTCACAGTTTTTGACAATTTCCTTGATGCCATTTACATACAAAGAAAACAAAATTGAAGATAAATGTCCTCCTTGAGGAACTCCAGAAGAGACCTTTGAGATGGATGATTTGCATCCGAACATTTTTACCCACTGGACTCTGTCTAACAAATAAGATTTGAACCAGGACAACAATGGTTCACCGAACCCAGTTTTATATAGGGTCTCGATTAGGCGGCCATGGTCGACTCTATCGAAGGCTTTAGTGAAGTCTGTGAAAATAACATCAACTTGGATGTGCTTCTCGACAGCCTTCATAACAAAATTGTTAAAAACGAGTAAATTAGTAGTGGTCGAGCGACCACGTCTAAACCCATGTTGCTCGTCGATTAGAATAGAGTTAATTGGCGATTGGATATTTTTCAATACTAGAAGTTCAAACAGTTTGGAGACAGGTCTATAATTTTTGACATCAGCTTTATCACCAGATTTAAAAATAGGAGTGACAGAGCTAATCTTGAAAGAAGAGGGAAAAACTCCACTATCGATTGAACGCTTAAAAAGTAGCCACAGTGGAAAACATAATGAAGATTTAACATTGTATAAGAATATACCTGACAAGCCGTCGGGGCCTACGGACTTAACATTTTTTAGTGCGTCTAGACCAGCGTCAACATCATCAATGTCGAATGAACAAGTGCTAGGTAGGTCATGGAACAAAAAAGGAGACAAATGGTCATTAGACAGAGGAGGAACATAGACTGTATCGAAGTAATGGGAAAATAAGTTAGAGACAGACTCTGCACCCGAACTTTGTAAATTCTCAAAATGTACTGAGTGGGGAATTTCGTTGCTGGATTTATTAACTCGGACAAAATCCCAAAACGATCTGGGGTTAGATTTTAGCATAGACTCAGTGCGAGACAGGTAGACAGCATGACATCTCTTATATTCTGCCTTGAAAGAGGCACGAAGTGCGGAAAATTCCGCATAATCAAGGGGACAGCGTGAAGCTTTAAACTTGGCATGTGCCCTTTTCTTGCTTAAAACAATATGCTTAAGTTTTTTTGGAAACCATTTCGGGAATGTCGAAGGTATATAAGACACTTCCGGAACAAAGTTTAAAATGCAAAAATGCAAGGCGTCATAAATTGCCTTAGCCGCTTCATCAACGTCGAGAGATATTATGGTCTCCAACCAATTAAATGAATTCAGGAATTCGCATATTTTTGAATAGGGTGGAAGTCATAATAATTATGGGAACGATCAAGTAGAGAGGAGAGTTTATCCAACTTTATCATAGTATCAAGAGCCGGATGGTAGGGATCACAAGGTACTGCTGAAGTTACGGCTTTAGAGATATAGATTCTGTTATCATTGGAGAACACAAGGTCCAAGACAACACAAAAAGAGTTTAGAATATCATTTAGTTGGAAAAAGTTAAAGAACGCAAATGCATCAGGGATGTATTGAACTTTGGGATTAGAAACCGTATTGTAAAGTAAACCAAAATCATCGTTGGACCATATAATATCTGGCAAATTGAAGTTACCACAAACAATGAATACACATTCTGGATGAAGGAGAAGAACAGATTGTATAGCGGAAATAAAAGACTCATAAGCAGAAAGCGGGCAATTAGGAGGAAAGTACACTGAGCACACTACATAGTTGATGTTATTATAACTAAGTTTAACAAATAGATGTTCAACATTGGTAGCTGGACTGTAAATTAAATTAGATACTATGTCATAACGAATGGCAATGAGAGCGCCGCCACCTCTAGAAAGATTACTTGTTAAACTATTTCTATCACATTTATAAATGATGTAGTTGGATAGACCAAGTTCACTATCATAGAAGCTGTCACATAGCCATGTTTCCGTGAAACAGATAAAAACATAATCAAAAACAGCGACATTACATTTTAAATTATTTAGTTTGGTTCTTAATCCGCGGCAATTTTAATAAAAACCTAAGAGAATATGGTTACAAGTACATAAATCACTACATAAACAATAATTCTTACTATTATAATTATAAGCGTGTATATCAACAGGAGGATCACAGATAGGCGTACATAAAGAAATTAGTTTTTTGGAGTGTCGCTTAGAATCATCTCGGGCGTAAGACGACCCCAAAAGCGTTTGACCATTACGCCATCAGGCCAGAATGTAGGTTCGAGGACTTCATCAAGCTTCTCCGCAGGCAGGCGCACATGGAATGAAGAATATGATGGGTGTTTTGTCACTAATTTATTTATGGTCATATCTGAGTAGCTATTGAACAATTTAGATTCAAGCATAGTCGTTGTTACACATGGCTCAAGTCTTGAGACAAAGATATCGATATTCCTCCGCACTGGCACTGAAGACAACTTGGACGATACACTTTGGAAGTGTTGACGGGAAACATATTAGAATAAAATTCCCTCACAATTCTGGTAGTATGTTTTATAATTACAAACAATATTTTTCAATTGTTTTAATGGCTGTCGCCGACGCCAATTCTAAATTTTTAATGATCGAAGTTGGTTCATTCGGTAAAGATAGTGATGGCAGTGTTTTGTGTAATACATTGTTTTATAAACGTCTTGAAAATGGTACTCTTAAGCTACCGAGTCCATGTAATTTACCGAATTCAAATCAGAAAGTTCCATATGTATTTATTGGAGACGAAGTTTTTCCGTTGAGAAATAATATTATGAGACCGTTTCCAAGAAAGCAGTTGGACGACCACAAATCATATTATAATTATCGACTTTCAAGAGCAAGGATGACGGTCGAATGTGCTTTTGGTATTGCATCTTCGAAATTTAGAATTCTTCTTAAAGCAATAGAAACTAAAGTCGAAAATGCAGATCACATCGTTAAAGCCATTTGTATATTACACAATGTGATAATTGATAAAAAGAAAGAAATATCGCCATGTCAAAATCACCTGTCAGACTATTTGAATAAAAATGGTACGTGAAAAAAATAATGCTATGTTGGGACTTCCTGGGGGTAGATCCAATAACCGTGCTTCGTGTTCTGCAATTGATGTAAGAAACGCGTTTGTAGATTTTTTTAAAATGAATAAATTAGCATAAAAATAAGTGTTTATAATAATTGTAAGGTATGTAACTTATTATTTATATTAGTTTATTTTATTATTATGTAAGTAGAATTTTGCATAGAATTTCTATCAATTTCGTCATATCTTATCTTAAAGTTTTGATTGATAAGTATTTTATATTTAAGATTATTTTTCCTAAACAAATATAATATTAGTATAAGTTAATTGTACTTTTTATTTTATATATTCTAGCCTCTATATCTAAGTATCTAAGTATTTAATATAATGTGGTCAATCAAATAGGTATATTAAAATATACAATACGTACTTGTCATTTTTGTTATTTTAGCTACTTCATCCCATACCTTGTCAGAAACTACCCCGTCTTTATATTTTTTGTCCCATTTATTCCATAGAACTTTTCTTTTTTGTACTTCTGAAATTAATAATTTCATGGATACGAATGAATCGCACGACGCAACGACCAAAAACAAACTATTTTGTTTTTCAATTCGTACGACTAAACGCATACGAAAAATCGGAGGCATCGGTCGTATTTGTCGTGTCACGTAGGCCACTTTCGTTTGTTTAGGTTATTTTGTTTATTTTAAGAATCGCATCGGTCGCGTCGTATAACGATTATCGCATTTGTCGGATTCACGTAGGACACGGGCTAAAACGCAATAGTTGCTGTCGTGAAAGTATATCATAGTTTGCTATCACTATCACTGCCTGTTCACACACATTAGCAGTAATAGTGATAGTACATTTTGTATTTTTTCCGCACTTATAACCAATATTGCTAAAAATTTTAAATTGTTTCGTTAATTTATCATTAAAATGTATACCGACGAACTAGAACTTGCCATTGTGCGAGTTATTGAGAAAATCATACAATTAAAACGAGAAAATAGACAAGTAGCTAAAAAGAAAATATGGGTGAAAACGTGAATCCTAAAGAGAACTCAATTGGGAGCATCTAACACGTTGTTAAGAGAACTAGCACTTGAAGACCATCAAAGTTACTTTAACTTTTTGCGTATTAACGAAGACATGTTCAATATTTTATTGCAAAAGGTAATTATTGTAAATTTACTTATGTATAATATATTTTATTGTATATATCAGAGCCACCCTAAATTGTTTATTTAATTAATCATAGTTATATGAATTAATAAAGTATATTCAAATTATATGTGAAACTACGGATAACTATTGGTCCTGGTATAACATACTAATTTATAAATAGATGTTAATTTCTCAAATAAGTAGACTATAAATTGTATATTTTATAGTATTTAAAAGATATAACAGCCTAATATTTTTACAGGTCCAACCAAAAATACAAAAAGAAGATACATTAATGAGACCTGCTAAACTAAAACTGGAGGTGGCACTACGATATTTGGCAATGGGAGATTCGTACAAAACATTGCAGTATATGTACAGAATTGGAAGGTCATCTATCTGTGAGTTCATACCAGAAGTTTTCGAAGCAATTTTTGAAGCACTACAAGAATACATTGAGGTATAAATAAGAAACAATAACTTTTATTAATATAAATATAAATTAATACAAACTTAAACAAATCACTTAATATTGTAAATATAAATGACTACAAACTTAAACAAATCACTTAATATTGTAAATATAAATGACTACAAACTTCAACAAATCACTTAATTTTAAATTACATAAAGTTGTTGTAGAACACTGTTATGTTGTCAGACTCAGATAAGCTGTTATCATAAAATGTTTGTGGCTCACCTTCCTCATTTTCTTCAAATTCATCTACTTCAATAACTCTTTTATCATTGTTTGTTTCATCATGTTTAGTCATAACGTTAGTTAAAAGTTCTGTAGAAAATGCTGGTCTTGATATCTCGTCTAAACGAGCCTTAGTTAGCAGACTTTGAATTTGTTCTTGTAAAATGATGGACTTTTGTAATGGTAATTTTTCTAATTGAGCTGCTACATGCTGACCAAAAATAATAAATTCATTCGTCTTTGATTTTTGTTCGCAAACAAATTTCAGTGTATCAACCGCTTTATTTAATGATTCATCATAGCGTGATACTTTATTAGATGTTTGGCCAATTTTTTTTTTAGTGCGTTTGTTAGTTGAAGTTTGAATTGTATTTGTGGCTTCAATACCTCGTGAAGCTTCATTATTCGAAACCATACTATTTTTGTCTTTAAGTTCTTCAGGTGAAATGTTTGTAATTTTTGGGGACAAAATTTCCTAAAATAAATAAATAATAAATAATACAATATATAGTGTATACTAATAGTAAAACATCAAATATTTTATTTATATAATTAATTTTTTAGGTTTCATTTGAAAAAACAAAATGTAATAAAATTGTTAATGGTTTTGACAATCTTTGGAATTTTCCTCAATGCATAGGTTTGTTTAATCATCATATGAGTTTATAAGTCACAAACGATAATATCATATTCGTGTTATATGTTTACAGGTGCCATTGATGGAAAACATATTGTCATGGAATGCCCATCAAATTCAGGCTCAAATTACTATAACTATAAAGGCACTTTTAGCATAGTTTTATTGGCATTAGTTGACCATAACTATAATTTTCAAAAAGCTATCTGCAAATGTAAACCAACATAATTTTGGTACATAAACATCATGTGTACCAGAACCTGTCACCATTGATGCTCTTACTTTTGCCTTTTCTTGATTATATGTACATCTGAAGTAAAAGTAATATAAATGCACATTGCATGTTGTGTATTTGTGATTAGTAAATAGTTAGTAATCTAACCTAAGTTATCAAATACCAAAAAAGTATTAATTATTAATTTAATTGTGACTATTATTATTATTTTTTTTAATAATTTAAATAAATACAATTTTTTTACGTAGTTTTTTCTTCTAATAGATTAAAAAATGTATTAGCACCAAATAGACGAAGAAATACAACGGAAAATTTAAAACGGATAATAATTTACCTTATACTCCTAATCTTTTGCCTCAATAGTTTAATTGAAGGTAATTTGGTGAAAGCAAGTAGTGCTTGCTCAGCTGCATTGCGTTTGTGTCGTAGTTTATAATTCGCATCCTTTTTAAACCATGAACATGGATACCTTTGGTATTCTTCTAGGAAACTATCAATTTCAAAATCTGCCATTTTACTTACAAATTGCAAGTACACAAAAACGGAAAATAAGCAAAATTATATCAGCCACGTGTATCGTGATAATTTTTTTTTTATAGACAATAGTGTGATTATGATAGCATGTACCTGTACACACGGTGAAAGTGCTGCCACTATCACCCACATTTACTATCAACTATCGTGCAGGCCTGATAGTATGAGAGTCGCTTTCGCAATAGTTTGATAGTCACTATCAACCTGTTTACACGATGACAGTCTCATGATAGCAGCTTTCACGAAAGCGACTATCGCGTTTTTCTATCATCGTGCGACCGCAGCTTAAGCAACAGTACCGCAATAATGTCAAAACCTATTATCTATCACAGCCGCGCACGGTTTATAAATACCCAAATCGTCAATACAAAAATAATAATTTAGTCAATGAATATTATTATTTTATTTTTTCGAATTTATGAATCATATTTTTATTACTATTGTATTTTACTCAAAATGAAACCATTTATCGAAGTCGTTATAAATCAGTAGTTTTGAATTTAGATATAATAATTACTAATTGATAAATTGGTACCAGTCTTGTCATTTTGTATATTAAACTACCAAACATAAATGCATACAGTTATAATACGACTTTCCATCAGAAAAAATCTAAATAGTTGATCAAAAAACTATTGTTTTTACATTTATTTACTAATATATTTGATTAAAATTAAGTAGTAAATATCAGTCGCGTTTTGCCTTCTGTAGTGAACGGTCGTTTTGTCTACCTGTTCATTATCTTTATTATAACCGCGTTTAGTGCAAACTTATTCTCGCATGCCATTGCCGTCCAGCGGCGATGGCCGCTTTTTAAGTCAGAAACCTGGCAAAATCAAAACAGTTTTACCCTCAATCAGTCGCCCCGGTCATAACATTAACCCGG
>JACXSJ010003777.1:0-19411 GCA_014851325.1 Pentalonia nigronervosa | reverse complement strand
CCCTCCTACTGGAATTCGCAGCTTTAATTTCCGTGTGTGCATAAATGCGCAGCTCATAGGCATGCTCACGGGGGTGGAGCCATTCGCTTTCAGTGCTTGCACTCTGTTGGGTCGGGGGCAAACGCTTTTATTTTAGAATCCACAATAAATAATAATATAACAAATTCCCACAAAACAATACTTTTAAGAAAAAAAAAATTACAACAAATTTTATAGGTATACGTTCACGGCTTAATGGCACGTAACAATAATTATGAAATTATTATCTAAGTATATGATTTTTAATAGACATACAAATGACAAATGTACCTACAATTAATACAATATCCTGACCGTTTAATGTAATTAATAGGCGAAACGGTCTGCGGCGAAACGGTCGCGGCGAATCGGTCGCGGCGAAATGTCCGGGTCCGTATTTTTAGAACGTACTTAAGGTTTTCCAGCGGAAGCGACCGACGCGCCAGCTAGCTAGTAGAGCTAATCTGCTAACTACTACCACCTTCCGGCCGAAGACAATAACCAAAACATTGAACATAACATAGTATTATAGTATACATTTTATTTTTATATTTTGTGTAATCTCTTTTGCCCTGGAAAAAAAACGTTACTGCACCTGCGCCTTCCTTGACATATCCCAGGCCTTCGATAGAGTCTGGCACGAAGGTCTGCTATACAAATTAAAAAAATTCCTACACCCAACATACTACGTTATACTTAAATCATATCTTGTAGACCGACACTTCCAGGTCCATTATGGTTCATCAGATTCTAATATAGCAGGAATTGCGGCAGGCGTTCCGCAAGGTGGTATCCTCTCCCCAATTCTGTACAATATTTATACATCAGACCAGCCGACCACGCCCAACACATTAGTAGCAGACTATACGGACGACAGTCATAATATCATCCAGTCCAGATCCTATTACAGCCTCTAAAAACTTACAAAACCATCTTTCATTAATGGAAGATTGGTACAAAAAGTGGCGTTTTAAAATAAATCAAGCTAAATCAATACATACCACATTTACTCTTAAATTAGCACCATGTTCAGAGATATCGCTTTTTGATACTCAAATTCCCTCATCCCCAGTCATTAAATATCTCGGTTTAATTCTGGATCGCCGTCTTACCTGGGCTCACCACATAAAAGCCAAAACATCACAATTAAATTCCCGCTTACAAATGCTCAAAACCCTTATCGTCAACAATAATCATTCAAAACTAAACATTAAATTACTCATTTACAAATCTCTCCTTAAACCAATTTGGACTTACGGCCTACAGCTATGGGGCAATGCAAAAATTTCTAACCTAAATAAAATTCAACGCTTCCAAAATAAAATACTAAGAAAAATTACCAATTCTCCACCATACGTATCAAATCACACCTTGCATAAAGATCTTCACATGAAAATAATTCAGGAAGAGGCAAAAAATTACTACAAACGATTCCACCAACGCCTAAACTCTCATACAAACGAACTTGTAAGAAATCTAGCTTCATTAACCATCCCTGGCAACCCTCCAGGTCGCCTAAACCGTAAATGGTGCAGAGACCTACTTAATCCCTAACGAATAAAAACAAATAATCAAAAGACGTAAGTGTCATCGCTGGGTGGCTTCTTACTTCAAAAATTTCACTTTTCATGTCTTAAGCTCATACTCTTATTGTGCCGATTGCGTATAGATTGTGTATATATTAATAAGGAAAAAAAAATATTTTGTTTAATAACATATTAACTGATAGCTTTGTCTACACTCTATTTTAAAAATAATTATTTAATGGTTCACATCAATTTTATTTACTTATTAATTATTATAATTTATATTAAATTATTAAATAATGAATTGCCCGACTGGCCCATAGACTAATCAATCGGCCCAAAAAATGTGGCAGATGCAGCATATGAACCTTCTGCTGCACCCGTGCGCACACGCCCATGTACTCGTTGACATCAGTTATTCAAATATGAGTTCTGCAATGGTCAAGTTTAATAAGGAGCAAGACGAGATATGGTTGAATGTGTAGCCAAACATCCCCCAATTTATAATCCCAAAAATAGGGATTATAAAGAATTAATTTTTCATAAGTCAATAAAATACATGATAAGGTACATATTTGTACCAATAGAAAATTGGTTTATTTTTAACTTTGATACAAATTGTATATTAAAATAAAACAACAGTATTCCATAAATAAATCTGAGTTCTTATTTCATTTTACTTTATCTGTACCTAATTTAAAAATTATACTTACCTCAATGTAACCGTCAATTTTTCTTCTGGTGATATGGGTTTCCTTATAAAAAATGTTGGATTTAATGTTAAATCGTCTCTTATTAGATTCAAAATAAAATCGAACTGATTACGGTTTAATCTAAAAAATTCCCTGAACTTGATTTCATTATTTTTCAGATGGCCGTTGATAAGTATTTCATGATAACCTTCGGTACACCTCTGTAAATAATGGATCATGCTGCTTTCTTTTTTCTTCCGACAAATACCAGAGCAAGATCTCATCATCTTCTAACAAAAGAATTTTTAAGATTTCTTTATGGACTATATCCATTATAATAAATTTTAAAAACGAACTGTACTCGTGCTCCGCGAACTTAATACTTCAAAGTAGTGATGAGCTTAAAATCACGTTGCCGTTACTTTGTCACTGCGACAACAGTGTCGCTGTTAGTCACTGCGACAATTGCCACAAAATAATGGTGACCAGCGATTTTGGTGACACTTACCTGGTTACCACTACAGTGACTACGAGCAGTGATAACGAGATACTGTAGTTGGCGGCGCTGGTGACACTGGTGACTGTTATGCACTAAAGTATATTTTCTATATTATGTTGAACTGTTTAATTCTAATAATTTTGTTTGATTTATTATTAAAATAGAAGAACTTATTGAAACTTGATAAATTAATACATTTCATTTGTACTAGAATTGAGTTCTTGTTCTTATATTTCGGTATTACAAGACCTATAGCTAGGGAGGCAAAATTTTTCTCAGCAATTTACAATTCCGAAATCCGAGTACAGAAAACATAATAACACATGACTAGGGTCAATAGGATATTATGAGGATCCAAATATCTAATTTGAGTTTTTCAAGATTCGGATCAAGACGAACGAATCTTTAGTATTTATTGAACTAATTCAAATGATCCTAATCACGAAAATGACCGGGTCTTCCAATCCCTAGACTGACAAAGTAACAGTGACAAGATTTTACGTGTATTACTAAATTGGTTATTGGTTACAGAGTAACTTAAATTTATATTATGCAAAACATATGGTGACCTGTCACCATTAAAAGTCGCTGTGACTTTAAAGTAGCTGTCACCACTGTCATGGTGACCAAATTTTGTCACTGTTAACCATCTCTACTTCAAAGTATCGAGTACGACTGACGGATGACTATCAGAATATAAATTATAAATCTTTCGGTTGCAACGTATATAGAATCGTTTAGAGCAAACCAACATGACGCGAACGCTATCTAATTCGCTGTTCGCGTTCACGATCGCACAAGGGAAATCGTACCTTTATCTTATTGGAGATCAAAGCTTAGTTTTTAAAATTTTAAGTTTTGGTTAGTTCAAAAAGAATTTTAAACGTCTCACTCACGACTGAAGTGATTCAGATATAAATTTTCCCATTTAGCTTTGAGCTCTCAATATTGAAAAATATCTTAGGACCCCGGCAATCGCCATGGAATACTAAAATCCGAGACGAGTCTTGACTCATTCCATTCCAACTGGGAATTGAAATAACAAAAAAAACCTAATAAAACCCTAATAAATCGAGCAATTATAATGTAGGCATAATATATTTAAATTTATAACTGTTATATTTTTAAATTTAGTCATAATATATTTAAATTTATAACTGTTATATTTTTAAATGTATTAATTAAACATAATGTATATACATATAATAGATTAACCCTCAATGATGTATATAAATTGTATACCAAAATTAACAAAAATTATAAAGATTGATGTCTATTGTTCTATGGTAGCAGGTACGTAAAGTAAATCTTTAATCGTGATTCATTATCGTGATATAAGGTCTATGTTGTAATTCTAAACATTTATCGAATGGTAAAACCACAGATTAGATTATTTCATCTATTCTGTGGTAAAACCAAAGCGGCAAAGGCGCCGTAAAGCGCACATGGACGTTGGTTTCACACGTCGCACATGTACTAAAATAATATTTTATTTTAATTCGTAGTTACTGGTTTCGTACGATTGTTCAATATCGATAATATTACCTAAATATAATTATATAATATAAATAATTAATAATTATTATCCATATGACCATATGATTTGAATATTTGATAGATTTAGATGCCACGATTATAAAGACACAAAAAATTATTCGACTAATATCTTTAAATTAAATATTTTTATCCATTTTAGTCCGTTCCCGTAAACCACGTTAGAAGGTGGTATCTAGAATCTCAATTATTGTCTATTGATACTCGAAAAATGTGAATTGCACAGATATATAAAAAGCTGACTTCGGTATTATTATTGTCGCCAATAAAATAGCCACCATCCTTCTAAGAGATTGATAAAGAACAATGTTATAATTAATAATATTATTTATATTACGAACGTCCAAACTTTAAAAACAATTATTATTTTGTATGACTTTTTGAGAAGGGTTTTGGGTGGAGTTAAGTTTTCCAGTAAGGTTTATGCAAAAGAAATTGTAATCAATTATTTTGTCTGGGTTCTTGAAGATACAGCTTCAAAGATACATGCGAGTCAAAAGATAATTTCTTGTAATACAAATACCAATATACCTAGGAATATAATTTCTGATAAAGTATAACAATTAAAAAAAAAAAACGATCAAGTACTTTATTTAATCAGTACAATTTTAATAAAGTTAAAACAAATTATAAATCTAGATTTTTCAACATGCATTTCTTGTGTTTATCAAAATTAAATTATTAATAATAACAAAAAAAAATAAAAAATAGGTATTATAAACTACATCTTGTATAGGTACAACAATTAATTGATTCATAAATAAAATTTGTTTTGTCAATTTATGACGATTACTAATTGGGTTTAAAATATCTGTAGAATACATTTTACCATAATCTTATGCTTAAATATTTCTGTATAAGTAATGCAATTAAAACCATTTTATGGGGCCTATCTAATGTAAAAACATTATTACATTCTAAATATTTAAATATATTTTTGTCCAATGCAAGTTTTTTATTAACAAGAGAAGTTATTTTTAAATCAAGATTTAGTATATTTAGTGTTTGTAAACTATTAGTTAAAATTAAAAGAAAAATTTCAATTTAATATACAACTATAAATGAATTTTTTGAGGGAGATATTAAGCCACCATTATTTTTAAAATTTATAAATTTAGAATAGTCTACTGAATAATTATTGTTATGGTCACGTGTAAGTTTTATAAGTGATTATTTACAACTATTACAATCTAATATGAAAATATTTTTTTTTAATTGCACAGCCAATAATATAATATATTTTTTTTGCAGTTCTCATAACTAGAATTTGTATTATTCAATAAATTACATTTATTTAAAATTTCCATTTTATCATTTTCGGTATCATCATCAATTACTGCTAAATAAAGTACATTATATTTATTTTTATTTCAACGACTTTTTTTTTATTTCATTTAAATGAGAAAATTGTGAATATTATGTCTTCATCAAAAATATTGCAGTTGTTAGTAGAACATGTAATAGCAATTTTTAATAATATTTGTTTTATTGTAGTTTTAAATTAGATCACAATAAGATATATTATGCAAAAATATTAAATTGTTTATACAGTGTAAATAGTAAATGGTTGCGAATTTTAGTTCCAAACAAATACATTTTCAATAAACAATATGTTCCAAATCCAAATAGTTCCAGATAAATATAATTTGAAAAAATATTTTCGGAAGTTTTAAGTTCCAACAAAATTCAAAATATTAAAGCCCTCCAAAATAGTATCTTATCACTTATTATATCAGTTTAATTTGTAAACAATCACCATTTAGATAACGCCATTTTGTTGGAGACATTTTATACGTATGGACTATAGCAGTCGGCTATCTATTATATTTTTTTATATATCTATAGTGAATTGTTAATACGTAATAGCCATTAGCCAATAGGTAGGTATTAATTTTATTATAAATATATAGGTATTATTTTTATTATTATTTTATTCATATTTTTTTCACACCGACTAGTTGCTACTCAAAAGTTACGAGATCACATTCCAACTTCTAAGTTCGTGAGAAGGCTATCGCCAATCGTCATCAATAAACTAAATATTGACTAAAATAGTGCGCATTTCTCACGTGTAGATCGATTGTATAAAACGTTGTGTGGCCGTCGGAATTCCGGTGGGTTTCATATTTCACATGAAGAACTGTCATTGGCAGTTGGTTACCATCGGGCATACTTCATACCTATCACGGAATAAATAAAATATACAATTTAATATGTGCTAATCCGACTGGTAAGTATAAACATTTACCTTACAGTTTTTATTGTTTTGTTAAGAACCACTGTTATTAGAACACACTGAGGACAGTAATTTTAAATATTATGCATAACTATTAACCATTGTTCAATTCAAATTAATGAGTAACAGTTGTGAAAAATCTAAGTAATAATTAAGACTATAACAACTGTAAGTCTGCAAACGATTTATTTTTATTAATACTTCTAATAAAGTATAAGTTACTAAATTATTAAATAAGTATTCTGATTCTGTTATCAAACTCATAAACGTTTCATTGATTAGATTTCAAGGATCGAACTTTTATATGTTACTTGGATGTAAACAACACTAACAAGTACCTCCTTAACAGTATAGTTAAGTTAAAGTTATCACAATAACCACGGCTCACTAAAATATTGAAACATATTTTGATATTGTCATAGTTTTTTTAAAAGCTATACACTTAATTTAACAAGTCAAATGGAAGAACTGTGAATTTTAGATATTTCTAAAAATGTTAAAAACTGATAAGTATCTGAAATTTAAGTTTATAAAAATGTCAACCGATATCCATTTGGATGACTTGTGCTCTACCTTATACACGGGTTGTGTCCTTTTCCAAATTAAATCAATTTAACTAATAATTATTTTAAACACATGTAATGATTGATATAGTAGTGATTAAGACGACACCATACCTTCATGTGCTATAGCTGTCTTACAAACATGTATAGAATAAAAAATTGTATGTTCACAATAACACTTTTTAAAGTGAATTGACTTGTTATAAAATGTAAAAGTAAGATTATTATTTAGGGCTTCTCTAAGGCTTGTATTGATAGTTTGAGATTACAAAGCAAGTTATAAGCATTTTAAAATAATCATAACTTGCTTCAAAATTATAATGTCAGTTAAAGCCTCAGGGACGTCTTAAAGAATAATCTTACGTTTAAGTTTTGTATCAAGTTAATTTACTCTAATTTTAAAAATAACAGAGTTAAATGGGTTGTTGTGAACATATGTTTTGTTATGTTTTATGTTTGTAAGACGGAGACAACATGTGCAGGTATGGCATCCTCTTATAGTCTACATTCTACACTAAAAATTCAACAATTCATCAGTACACAGCTCCTAGACAAAATATTATGCACCATTGCTATGAATTAGTTTGTGTTATGCTTAGATACCTAAATATATATTAAAAATATATTCGTAGTATCTTACAAAGTTACAAATTACAATCTTATTACTATATGCTACATAATTTAATTTTAATAATATAATAAATATTATTTACATATTTTTTAGGTAAAGAAATTTTATAGGTACCTATAAACCACAATAAGATAAAATTGTATTTCTAACTTTTTTCAAGGCTTTTGTCTTTATATGATTTTAGTTCCAAATGTCATCTTTCCGGACTCCAAAAAGTGGCATTTACAACTTGAATAATTCTACAAGCTCACCCTCTATTTTAAAAAAATGTGGAAAACAAACATTAAATAATGTACCTGGTCGAAAAGTGTGTTTTGATTTATTTAATAATTTGAAATTATTGCTCATCAATTATGACAGCAATAATGAAGACGATTTAATTGAGTATAACAATCTAATTTGTAACATTAGAGACTTGGCTACTGAAATTAATGTAAGTTAAGTAAACAGTATAAAAAATATGCTATGAAAATATATATTATATACAGTATTTATTAAGTTACTTTTATATTAAAATATATGGAAAAATTATTTTTATATACCTTTCCATAAATTATGTAATATATTATCATGTAACAATAAAATCCATGTTTAAAATGTAATAAGTTTTCAGTATATGTCAACAATTATTAAAAATAAAATGTGTAATGAAATTATTTATAGGATAATGAACTTATCAAGTTATTGAAAGATGCTAGAAATTGTGTCAATATTCTAAATGAAAATTTTACACTTTTTGTAAAAGTTATATTGGTAAAAGTTTTAAATTATTTTAAAAAAACTATGAACTATATACATTTTTTTTTTAGATTTTAAAATGGATGAACAGAAGTGATGATGTAGTCAAAGAATATCGATTGTTTTTACTCAATGTTTGTACTGCATATAGTTATCATACACAATTCGCAATAGAACAACTGGTGGCGTGTTTTTCTTATGGTAATGCCAAAACTAAGATAAAATATGAAACACATTATATTCTTTATTTATTTTATAGTGGACAGTGCTGTTTGTAATCGTGTCAATGATATGCCATGTCAAGAAGAAGAAAGAGGATTTCAAAATGTCCACGTGACTCTTAAAGCTCTTTTAAAAGCCATTCCATTGTAAGAAATCTAAATTAATATATATACAATGTATTCCGGGGAGAAGTGACAGGTCGATGTCATATGAAAGTATACCCAAAATGATGAAGAAATACACTTTAAAGAGAGGGTCTAACTTTTTTATTTTTAAGTTATGGGCAATTTACCTTTTTTTTTAAAAAAACCAAACCTATTATGCATTTTTCCATGTATCTTCAAAATGTTTCAACATTTTAACATAATTTTTTTATTTTAAAGCTATTTAATTTTCCTATCAACTAACATACACAATTAAACCAAAAATACGCAAATTATTTTTATTAAATTGAAAAAAGTAAACATTTTTTTTTTTATCAAAAATCAATATTTTTAAAAATATATCACGTATAACTCCAAATAATTTAGTATTTATTATGGGTTTTTTGTTTATTGTATTATTCTACTGAATAATACCTAGAATACCTTAAAAGTCTGGTTGATAGAAAAAGTAAATAGCTTTAAAATAAAAAAAAATTACATTAAAATGTTGAAAAGCTTTGAAGATACACGAAAAAATGCATGGTAGGTTTGGTTTTGTTAAAAAAAGGTAAATTGCCCATAACTTAAAAATAAAAAAGTTAGACCCTATCTTTAAAGTGTATTTCTTCATCATTTTGGGTATACTTTCATATGACGTTGGTCAGTCACTTCGTCCCAGAACACATTGTTTATATTACATAAGTGTTAATTTGTAATTTCAAATATTTTCTTTAGAGCAAAAGTTTTATTAACATCAGCTCTTATAAAAAAGTTCCCATACAAAACAAATACTTCTTACTCGCATCTTCATTACATACACAATTTACTTTATATTTTTGAGTATGAACCATCCTTAAGAAAAAATATTCTTAATCTCATTATCAACAAGTGAGTTAAGCTAAACAATTTAAATCTTATAAACTATAAAATTTATGTAATATCTATAATATTTTTGCAGATTAGTAGAAATTGATGTTCATATACCCAAAGATGAACTAGATAGATTAGAATCAAAAATTAATATTGAAATTGAAGACATATTTCCAATGGATGTAGATAATGATGGGTGTATGAAAGTTGAAGAGGAACATTTTTCAAATACATTGGATATTTGTCTCAAAAGAATATTTATTTATATGAAAACTAGTTGTCATAATTCTGATGGTAGTTTATTGTAAGTATCATTTAAATTAACTATAAACATAATTTATGTTTTAACTAGGTAATTAATTTTTTTATTATTTTTCAATTTAAAAATAATTATTTACATGTATGTTTTTTTTCAGATGGGACAATACTAAATTGTTATATCATGATTTGTTATCAATATTTGAAAGTGAAATTTTGCCAACATATAACAGTAGTCATATTCAATATGTAATTTACTATTTTCTTAGTTTTAAAACTACACTAGCAGAAAATTTTAGTAATTGGTTGTTAAAAAAATGTTTTGATACATCATCTTCATCTACTTTGAGACAGGCAGCAGCTGGTTATTTGGCTAGTTTTCTTTGCAGAGCATCATTTATTACAAATAAGTAATGAATTGTAAATACAATACATAAATAAAATAAGATCTAAAATATGTATTTATTTTTTAGTGTGCTAAAGAATACTCTTTATGAAATGTCTATGTGGTGTAATAACTATATTAACAGTGTAGATAAATCTGTTAAAGTAGTAGATGAAGAATTATTAAGATGGCATGCAGTATTTTATTCAATGTGTCAAGCATTATTTTATATAATTTCTTTCAGACATCAAGATCTAATGGATAATAAACGAAGTAAGTTTTGAATTTTCTATAATTCACAAGTATCTCCAAACATTCGTAACTAGGAATAATTTATGGGCCTTTCCCATTTTTTCAAGTGGTATTGCAAACTAAATGGGAAAATTGTGTTAACATAACATCCACTCTACCATATTGTTTATTGTAAATTAAGTATTAAAATAATATACAATGCGGTGTTGGACTTAACTTACAGAAGTTATATTCAATCTCATAAAACAACAGTTATTAATATTTATTATACATGATTAGTCCGACATACCGTCCTATTGGTTTTATTTTATGTGAACTTCTCAGATTTCTTAGTCTGATGTTTTTTCTCTGGTCCACTAGTCCACCACCTTCAAGTTTCACTCTAAAATCCTTTATGTGATCCGGCCACTAAATTTCCTTGCTTGATTAACTATGATTGTTGACCTACTCTTAGTGATAAATGGAGGAGTTAAGTTATTGTGACCACCTCTGTTCTGAATAGTGCTAGGGATCTTGAGGATGGCCTCAACATTGTCTACTGTATTGAGTAGTAGGTTTTCTAATCTCGAACCACAAATTAAGTTAAGGAAATCCACAATCACCAGGTGATGATCAAACACTGCGTACAGGTCTGATAACTGTTTGTCTTAGTATGAGTAATGGAAAATGCTGTTTTTTTATTTAAAAAAAATATGTTCCAAGAACTGAAAAGAAACCAATAAATAAATTCCTAATTACAGAATTCAGATTTTATACTTTAGCATTAATTTTACGTTTTTCAATACTCATACTACATGTAAAACAAATACAAATTTTTTTATACTCTTATATAGTAATACTTCCGTTAACAGTTACCTCTAAAAGATGATCATCTATGTAACTGTCATTATTTTGCTCCCATTAAGTGTTACTGAAAAAATACATTAATAAATCTATATAGCAGACATTCTAATTAACGGTTAAAATATTAGAAAATATAAATAAGAAATGTAATGTGTGTGGTTTGTTAAATTAATTTTGGCAGTTTATAGTTATCTTATTGTACTTTTACAATATCGTTAGTTAATTAGCTCTTTTCATTTTTCAAGAAGGTGACGTAGATGATTTTAATTTATTAAAAACAGCAAAAATTCACTTCGAAAAAAATTTGTTCAAATTATAAAATTTTAAAACATAACTAATGTTACTAAATATTTTTAATTTTAATACATATTTATAATATACATTGCACATTATTTTAAATTGTAATATGCAACAAATTTTAAATTGTACATAATATAGTTAATAACTCTTACTCTTCAGTATTGCATATGTCATAAATACATTTTTTAGTACAGTGGAACCTCAATAATTCAAAATTGAAGGGAAATAAAATTATTTCCACTTATTGAGATTTTCGACTTAAAGGTCAATAATTTCTTAGTTTCCGTTCAGGAACAGCATTTATTTCAACTTATCGAAGTTAGACTTATGAGGTTCCACTGTATATGCATTTTATTGTGTATTTTTTTTTTTTATGCACTCTATAAAGAGGTCATCTGGAAATATTGCATTTCTATAGAACGGATACCTCTAAATAGCGATCATTATTTCCGATCTTTTTGATGACCGTTATATGGAAGTTTTACTATATTTATAAATTGTTAGTTTTATTAGCCGCAGGTAGTTTTATATATTTTTTTATTGAATTGTAAAATAAAAATGATACAATATTATTTTTTTCAGATCTTAAATTTATGGAAAATTTAAATCTGTCTAATATAGTTACATGTAGATTAAGTCCATTGCGTCTATGTTGTTCAAAAGTAGTCGATCGTTTTGCACTTATTACAAAAATGTATCAATTGACTTATTGCTATGTGGTAATGGATGGTCATATTAGAGTCACTGATCAATCAATCAAGGATGAATGGTTGTATTCTTATTTCCCATTTGATCCATTTGTTCTTCCTCGGTGAGTAATTTTTTTATTTATAATAAAAACTTATTTTATCTATTAATTAAAATATTTTAATTCTTACTGAAAATGTATATTGCAGAGTTCATTCCATCCCAAGTAAAATTATACACATTTTTATTATGTTAACATAATATTAATGCTCCTTCTATTATTAAAAATCAATTTTGAAACCTAATGATGAAATTTTTAGTGTTTATTATTTTCAATTTCTTTCACAAGCAAAACAATTATTGCATTTAAAATAGATTTTACCAATTTGAATTCTGTAAATCTTTTATAAAGTATTATATATTCAACTTTTCAATAAAAATATTAATTAATTATTTTTATTAAACATTAGAGTATGTTTCACAATAGATAGTAACTGTTTATATTATTTTTAGATCAAAGAATATGATTATACCAGATTTATACAGGGACATCGATAGTATAAAAATTTCTAAGGGAAGAGAAAGATATACCGACAAAATCCCTTCATCGCTTCCAGATAACATGGATATTAGTCCAAGTATGATATTATCTCCTTCACCTGTGAAAACAGATTGGTTAGGACAGTTTGCTTATGCAAATAACACACATATATTGTTTTGATGATGTATACTATAATATTGTTCAAAAGAATAATTTATTTTGTTATTATCTCGGTAATATAATATATGTTTATTATTTTTTTATTTGTGTGTAAAAATACATAGTGCCCTAGTGAAATTGGGTGGATTATTAGTAAATTGACTTCATAACAAATTAAATTTAAATACAAATAAGGTGTCAGTGTAACATATATTGCCCAGTGGTGGCTGTGAGATTCACATAAGATGGTGCACAATTATGCAAATAATTTTATAAGATACCCATGTAGGCTAGTAAAAAAAAAATTAATTTAGCTATAGGTACATAAAAGAATATACAAAAATATACATAGACAAAAAAATGTACTTATCTACAATTATTTTTTTTAAGCTTTAAGCTCAAATTATTTATTATTAATTATTTTATTCTGTTTTTATTTATCATTGATAGTAGTTAACTAATGATTGTATATATTATTATAAATAATAATATTATATTTTGTACAAGTGGTCTGTGCGAGGGCCACACATTTTTTTTCAAGTTTACGCAATTTTAGTTATCAGTTTCTAAACCGTTACCCCTTTTTTTAATACTTTAGTTGTACTATTCTTATGAAACTCACTTCGTGCTTTATAGCTCACTTAAAATTTTAAACAAATTTTTGTTTTTGGCACTTAGTTTTTATCTATTTATATGCATGTGTCACGTGTGTACGTGGATTTGTATGTTATACAACTTTAAATGTCTCATAAATGCACTAGGTATTATAGATAACGGTCTGAAACTCTTCACTGCATTTCTAGTCAATGTGATATTGTGAATTGTGATTTTAACAAGACTAAACAACAAATTCCTATCTTCAGCTTCGGAGATACGCGTTACTAAAGAAAAATCTGTGTAAAATTAACTATTTTTTTTAATGGTTAAAAAGTTAATTAAATTTTAATTTTTAAATTTCACATTTTGTATCAACTCGTCAAGCTTTATTTAATGAGCTATTAACCAACTTTCTAGCCTTCAAAATTTAAGATAAAAGTTAAAAAATAAAGTTTTCAGTGCTGAACATGCTGAAATTTTTCTAGATTCAAATCATACCTCTGGCACAATATCAGATCTATCTCATTAATATCTATATTAAAGCTAACTTAATTACCCTCTTATAGTCCTAATCAATATTCATTATTACTGATTTACATTTTTACCACAAACTCTTGAAGTTTTCAAAATTCAGATTTTTTTCATTCCAATTACTAATTATTATACATTTAAGACATTACTTATTTATTCTTTACTACCTATTTGATTAAAAAAGTAAAAATGATGGTTTAAACATAGCTTGGGTTTTTTAATTTAATAATTCTTTAATACTTGATTTTTAATTTTTTTATAATAATTGTTGTAATTATACAGTATTTAAATTTATTATATTAAATGATGAGCATTGAAGGAAATCGGGGGTATTATCCCCACAAATATCCTATTAGCCTCACCAAAAATTAGACAGATTTTTAGTTGTGTAGAATCACTATGTACAAGTCAGTTTTAAAGGCTAATGATTTTTGTAAATTAACGTGTCGCTGAGACTATCTCGAACATTTTTAATTATAACTAACTTTGTTAGGTACTTACAAAGATCATGAACCATGAGATTCTAAAACTGAATTGTACACAGCAGTTCATGGTAGATATTATAAAACAAATAAATTTTGGTTAGTTTTTTCAAAATTTGATTAATCACTGAGTACAAATTAATCGGCTAATTTTTTGTGCTTGCCGCTTGGATTCACCGCCCAACGTACCCAGATTATTTTATTTTATTCGCGGCGAATTGCAGCGACGTACTACCCATTGGTTTTCGCGACTAGATGGCGCACAACTAGCGTCGACTAATACAATAATATGATAACAGATTCGCGTTTTTTTTTAATTTTTTTTATCGATTATTATTTTGTGGTTGGTCTTGTTTAGTGTTTACAGAACTCTGAAATACAAACCATAGAGTCCGCGTTATCCGGCACCGGGACATTGTACCTGACATTGGTACCTGTCGTCGCAGCAAATCGTGTTCGTTTCTCGGAGGCCATCTTTTCGTCCGACCGTCCTGTTACCCTTTTTGGGAAGAGCGTCGCACTCGCCGCCGCCAATCAACCGCTGTAAGCCGTCCGTCCGGCGTTTTGGATCGGACGCTTCCCTTACCCGCAGTAGCGCCGCCGGTTGTTTTGTATTATGATGTCTCGGTCAGTGCGTGCGGAGACCAGGAGCAGAGCCAAAGATGACATCAAGAGGGTCATGCAAGTCGTGGACAAGGTCCGCCGGTGGTGAGTGATGACTAGCAGCATATTTAGCATATATACGAGTGGATTTTTTTTTTTTATTTGATATCTGCCGGACGAATCGTGGGGCGTTCGACTTTTCCCCTTATATGTATTCGACCGTCATCCGCCCTCCGTCTTTTTTCCATGTGCCACTCGTCCGTTTAATGTATTATAGCCACCTTTGGGTGTAACCATCCGTGTATGATTTATAGGTACATCTGTAGGGGACTTTGGGTTTAACGCAATGTAGTTATACAAAATACTCGTGCTTTGTCCAAACCTCGTGCTCTACATGTTCACTCGTTTTGGATTTAACATGCTGAGTGGTCATGATTTCATCGCTAATAAATTCTTAACAAAACAATAAAGACAAATTTAATACATATTCATTTTCTATTATTTTTAATACCCATTTATGATATTACTTTTATTATAATTATCTATTATTGAACGTTTATATATATTTTGATTACATACCTAAGTACTGTACTAATTATGTACTTTAAATAATTTAACTGTCAGATTGAATTGACCAATAACTTGATAACTATCTGTTAGAAAATTTATTCAACAGTTAAATTAAAAATGTATATAATAATTTTAAATTGGTTAAATTTTTTATTTAAGTTTTCACCATGTACCATTGTATTAAATGGTTAATTATTTTACTAGCTTTACAAACATTTTTTTACAAAATGTTAATCATTTGTATAGGAAATTTAACTTCATTATATTATATATTTTTTTTTTTGCTAACTTCTATTATAAACCAAATATTGTTTAACTGTTGAAATTATTCTCAAAACTTAAATTTTTCTTCATCTATATAATATATTGTGTCTAGATTAAATTTATAAAAAAACATTTTCAAAAACAAATTTCATTACAAATTTGCTGTTCTTATATATTTACTTAACAAATAAAAATTATTTGTATGAACACTTTAACTTTTTAAACAACATTAAATTAATTGCTCAAAATTTAAATTGGAAAAAATATATTTTATGCTCAGCTTATTTACTACCTAACTTAAAAAACATACATACACTCAATTAAAGTAAATAATGTATCCCATACAATGTTATCCTAGCCTAACTATTCAATGTTGAAAGTTAAGTGCCCGGTTAGGTATTATTTGTACTATAATAAAATTGTTAATAAATTACACTCTCTTAATCAAATTAATATTAGGGTAGGTAAGTAGAAATAAATGGTCTAAAATTGTTTATTTTCCTAGCTTAAATTATAATTTCTAACTCTAGCTATTTTAAAATTAAAATCCAGGTACAGTACAAAGACAATATTTGCATAATTTAATTGACTGTTTCAGGGAAAAGAAATGGGTAACGATTGGAGAGACTACCATGAAAATTTACAAATGGGTACCCATAATATCCAATGAACAGGTTAGTTTTATTAAAATAACACTTTATTTTAGACTTTATTGTGTCTAACGGTTGCAACTGAACTTAAATTTTAAACAACACAATTTCATATGTAAGTAATTACTATCATCTCACAACATACTATAATATACATTGTGTACTTATAACAATGTTATGATTTAAATAAAATATAGCCGAAAAAGGTTGAGCCATGGCTGAACCTTATCATAGACTTTTGCGCTAATGCCACCATCTCTTTAAAAAGTTGACTCAGCTGTGTCAAAATTAAGCTTTTTGGCCCGTCACTAGTGTCGAATACTGACATATTGTATCATATTACTTTAATATTGGCATTTTATTGTATAATATTTTTTTTAGTGTCGTTTTATAAATAAAAAGATTAAATTAGGTATAATAACATAATATAAAATATTAAAGTTCTACCCTAAACATGAAAAGCTCAGATAAATCCTAACTTTTGACTATCAGATTTTTCAATTTTATGTTGTTTAATTTCTTCAGATTAGTTGCAAAGCCTTAGTTGTACTCATATTCTCTAATTATTTAATTAAATCAGCCCTTTGGCCAATCAAACAAACATCTAGTGCCCTGCATTTAACACAGTTTTAAGTCACAAGTATTGTAATTTTCAGAAGAAAAAGTCAAAAGAACATTCTCATTCGAACAAAGAGAACATGTTGGGCAAAAGACCTATCGAGGCAACACACTCAAACTTCTCCATTGCTGACGACTCAAATACCTGTAAGATCACATAAAACATACTATAAAATAATCATTAATCACTGTAATCTTATCACTATAGAGTTAAATTATAAACGTACTAAATTAATTTTTACATTATTATTGCAGCATTTTCCGTCAGTGATTCTCATTCACAAGAACCGACCGAATTTGCCACTCAGTTGGGTTTTTCGGAAGATTCTAATTCACAGAACAGTGAACCCCCACCAGCTAAACAAATAAAAACTGAATAAATTTTCATTCCTGCTTTACCCTTTAAAAAAAAAATGAATTTTTTGTTTGTGTCTTATAACATTTTTTTGTGTAAAAACACTTAAATACCTACCTCTATGTTTTTTTAAAAATTATTTGGAAACTTTGTACTGTAACTACTATTGATTGTGCTGTAAGTGTATGTTGACCTGCCATCTCCCTTCCCTTTCAATGACGAACATTCATTCCCCTGTATTGAATTTTTCTGTATTAGAATCATAAAACGTGCATTTGTTGTGTATATATTACCTTTAAGTCGCTATTTTTTATTTCATTTTTTTTTTAAACTTAATTTATTCATATTTTGACTATTAACATTAAATTGAATGGCATAAACAAATATAACTGACTTTGCGTATTATGCCATTAACTAAATTAAAATTTGTTTTTGATTTATTTTAGCTTGTAGTTCTTTTGGATTTAGTAATATGTGTTTAATGTATGCTGTTAATTTACTTATGTTCCCAAACTTTTCACTGCTTGACAAATTTTTTTTTATAAACCGATTTGGAGATTATTTAAGAAGATTCCATCATGGCTTTATTTACTACCAAAATATACCTCTTTTATACTAATTATACAGACTCATAGTAATCGAATACAACTCCTGAAATCATATTTGAATTTGAACTCTGATTTTAAAATATTTAATATTAATAATATTGAACATAAAAAATTATTTATAAAATGTGAGGATATTTAAATCCATTTTCAGAAATTATATTGGTTGACTAGATTTGTTAATACAATAATTGGTAAATGATTGATACTTTTAAATGGAAATAATATAGCTATTACTATTAAATTTTTTGGATTATAATTATTTTTTTAATTGAACTAATTATTATTTATATATTAGTTCGATATAATTTCGTTTTTTGCACTAAAAGCAATATTTGGAATAAATGTACTATTATGGTCATAGTTTTATTTACTTAAAAATCTTTATTCGAATTAGTACACTGTATAAACACATACTTTAACTGAATTCAATTTACATAACTTAATGATATTAGAATAATAAAATATTTTAAAATGATACCAAAAAGACTGCCCAGGGTTCAAGCTTGATACAGTTCTTGTTATATACTTAATACTTATATTACATTGTAGGCCAGAAGTAGTCAGTACTCTGCGATAACACGTCACCACAATTAAAATGAACTAAAGAAGTTCTAAGACTTATTGTTTTTATGGTTGGTAAATATGATTGTCGTAACTAATGATTAGTGATGGGAATAATCGAATAAAATTATTCGAATGATCAAAGTTAGTATTAAAAATAATCGAATGTTTTTCTTATCTCAATTTTACTTTTCCTACCCGTATACTATACCCGTTTCTAATGAATTGTAATGTTTACTTTCTTTTGTTGTTATACTTAGATTTAAGTCATTGGGTACTAAATTAAGAATGCGACTGTCCATGTATTGTATTATTATTTATTGATATAGGTATTAGCCATTAGGTACACTAAACACTATATCAATGAGTAATGACTATTGACTATATTTAATATTTATAAAACCAATTAATAAAAGTATAAAGTAGTCAGTAGTATACGGGTAGTGACTAGCGAG
>JACXSJ010003776.1:0-19407 GCA_014851325.1 Pentalonia nigronervosa | reverse complement strand
TAAAGTAGGATTTTTCACCATGTTTAAAAATCCATCTGCATCCAACACACATTTTTTGTGATATTCGAGATTTGAGTGATTTTTAAAATACTCTAACGCATGTCTCCAATTATCATATTTTTTTATGACCAACGAGCCTAGTGACTGATTGTTAATCCCTCCAGAGTATTTGGAAAAAGCTACGCAAAATTTACAGTACTCTCCGTTGTCAATAGCAGAATATACTAACCAAGAATAGCTAGAAAACCATTTAAATTGAAATTTTAAAAATCTTGGTGTTTTTTCTTTTCCAACAATAACTGCTTTTGTAGGAAAAGAAAAATTTTCATCGGGCATCCAGATTTTATTTAATACTTCTTGTATTTCATTTTGTATTGAAACTTTTTTTATATAATTAAAAATATCACGGGTACTATAATTGACCGAAGAAGTACTATGTTCAGCAGATACGTGAACCAACGAATCAGTATTATTTGACGAATGTTCAATATTTTCTTGGGGAGTTGAAATTGACGTAAATGAGGGAGATTTGAAATATGACTGTATATTTAATTGTTTTTTGGAAGACATTTTTTGAAATAGTGAGATAGTCAAATAATTCTTATGGAGTCAATTTTAAATAATTTAAAATGATAATACAATTTTTTGTAAATAAACACATAAAAACATACAGTTAAGTACACAAGTATCCAGATACAGACTACAGTATAAATATTAAAATAAAATAGTATACCTAATATTATGATTTGATTTATGTACATCAAACTTACTTCTGAATATTACAATACTGAACGAGATCTGATGCAACAACGACAACGACAGCAAAAGAACAAGAAATGAAAATAATGCAACGAAACAATAATATTCAGTACGAGCTTGCACACACGGGCGGCAACAAGCGTATATAGGTCCTATCTGTCAATCGATTCTGGGTAACACAAATTGCAATTTAAATAACGCATCAATATTCTACACCAAAATAACCCAATAGTTTTAGTCGTTTTAGATAGCTATATTATAGACACTCTATCTACATCGTTAAATTATTAGAAAACCCGTAACGTAATAAAATATTTATTTAACATTTAGTAACATTTTTTTTTTTGGTTCTGGGGGGGGGGTTTGAACCCGAACCCCCCCCCCCCCCGTAAATACGCCACTGAGTATATACTACTAATACAATAACATAATACAGAATATTGTGATGAAAATTATGTTTAATATCAATAATTAGTAAATAGAATATTATTATGATAATCTTTTGTACGTCGTGTTCTTAGGAGTAGTAAAAATTATTATAAATGATTATTGTCTTTTTCGAGATTTTCGAAACATGTATTATAAATTAACTACATATTGCTATACACGAGCACATGTATTTGAAAAAAGAATTCACAGTAAAATATCATAAAGCTTATAAAAAATAAAATGTTTCTTATTTTATTTTTAATCAAGTGATAGTTATTCTCCAAAAATGATATAGCGTGTATTTTAACAGTAATTTGACACGGAACATTAGTGTATTTTAATACATTTCCATGGAAAATCATAAAGGTCGTATTTAAATGAATCATATTATATTCAAATATGCAACATGCATTTTTAAATTAATAGGTATATGATGGTTTTTAGGCATAGTGTTGCTCCATTTTAAAGTGTTAAAATTGTTTTAAACTAAAAAAATATCAATTATAAAATCAACTATTATAAAAAAGCATATATTTATCTTTTTATATATATATATATGTATTTATACTGCACATATTCAGTGACTAAATAAAAGGGAAAAAATGCGTCCTTATTGTAAATTTCACGAAGTTTCATAGTTATACAGTTTTATATTATTCAAGAGAGAAATATGTAAGACATATCTTACAAATCATGTGCCAAATATATTTTTTGCTCAGATTTTAAAATTTTAAAGTAATAGTAAAAAAATATTTTTTTTTCTTCAATTGCAAATTAAAAATATTTTATTTAAAAATAAACTGATGAATAAAACGCCAGTAATATTTGGCTACACTTTTCTATTTTTATTTTCAAGTTGCGTGTTTTATTTTATTCATATTTTATTATCGAGTCGATAATAATATTAACGTATTAGTATTTTCTTTATTTGTAATGTTTAAAAATTTTCAACATATTACAATATGAGTATATAATAAATAATATATCAAAAGTTTGATACATTTTCACAAATAATATTTGAAGAATTGTTAAATTGGATAAAGATCCAGACAGTATTTTATTAGGTGTACTAACAATATATGCAGTATCTTTTAGTAGCTCATTTTCAGCAAGGTCGAAATGCATTAGATAAAAGCCTTAAATATTTTAGAAAACTATTAAACATAACCTTTTTTTTATATAACCGGCAATACTCGACATCTCTCCTCGATACTTTGCGCCGGAACTATTTCGGGGAGAGAAGATGCCGCCATAATTTATTTAGTAGAACAATAAACAATTACAAACAAATATGTTATAATTTAATCAGTAAAGCAAAACAGGGGGCCTCTAACCTCGTCGTTTTTTTTTTTTTGACATTCGGCCTACAACATACGTTACTTAACTAGCTATTTATTATTTCATCTCCTTGGTTGTCCCTGCCTGTTACTCTCCTTTCCTTTCTTATCTTCATTATTCTGGATATCAATTTAATTATGCCACTCCATCTGGACGGAAATAAGAGCATGTCATCTACCAAATTATCTGGGACGAGCTCTTAGATGTCCATCTCCACGCAGGCTTGCCTCCTCCAATTTTCCCATTCGTCGCAATGGAAGAAAGCGTGCTCCGCGTCATCCGGGAAGTAGCAACACTGCTCAAAGACGTCAGATATCTGAATTTTAAAATAACTAAGGTACGCTGTGAAGCAGCTGTCACCGGTAAGAATTTGGGTAGTATGGAAGCATACCTTGTTAAAGGAACGTGCTTGCCATCTGCCTATATCCCGGATCAGCTTGGAAGTCCGTCTGTCGTTTGAACACTCCAACCTCTCCCTCTGCAAACCCGAAATAAGCTCGCTCTTTACAACGATTTTATTCCTTCCGTTAAAGACCTCGGTTCTTTCCTTCACAAGTAGGCGAATTGGAGGAATCCCCGATACTACTGCAGCCGCCTTGTAAGAGCTGTAATAGTACGTAAACCTTAGTTGCGACTCTCGATGGACTGCTACCAACTTCTTTTATCCATCCACCAACATTGACTGCGACCAAATGGGCGCAGTGTATAGCAGCTTTAATATGACTACACAAGTTTCCTCATTTTTTGTCTAGGTCCTCTTAGATTTGGCATAAAATGGCATAGGCTTCTCTCCGCCTTAGTGGCCCTCGTTGAAACTATGATTGCGTGTTCAGCGGAACACATTTTTTGATCAACCCGCACCCCGAGATAATGTAGGATTGGGTTGAACGCAATCACATGTCCATCACATATCACCGTGATTTGGTTTTTGATTCTCCTGGTTAACATTTTTGCGTAGGTCTTTTTCGCCGCCAGGAAAATAGCCCATGTTCGAGCATTCAACAGTTGATGGTACTGAACGGCACTCCGAGCCACTCCTCTAGGAGAAACAGAACAGAAGCTGTTGAGATTACCGCCACGTCATCTGCAAAATCATTGATATCTACATCGGTCGGCAGAGCTATCCTCATCAGGTCGTCGTAGAGAAGGTTCCACAAGCCGAGGCTTACAACTGAACCTAACCTCTCTGGAAGCCATATTGGTTATAGACCATAGCGTGGTTATTGTCGAGGTGACCCGGAAGTCTCGGAATTTGGAAGCTTCGGGCTACGGAACCCACTCGATCGATCTGCCCTACTACAGCTATAGTCCACCTCTGAGCTTGTGCATCAGCTCTTGAAAAGGTAACTGTCAGTAAAGGCATTCGCTTGATACTTCTTGGATGATATCATGTTGACCAAGTCCTTAAAACAGTTTTTGCAGCAATTTCACACTGGAAGGAATTCAAAAATAGAATCTGTTCAAAATGATATCATGACTTGGCGGCCAACTTGTGCGCATGGGCTTCATTCCGTCGTACGACCTCACACACCGCCGTGGTGGAAACAGCACCTGACCGTAGCTAACGAAAACTAGTCGCCACCGAGTCACACTCTCATTTTGAATAGAGTATAGCTGGACAAAAATATAATTTTTACTTATCTTATAATTGTTTTGATATTATTCATTTATAAGAATGTTATTGTCAACATAAAATAAAATTTATCTTCAGTATTTGACAGATAATGATATAAAATATACACGATAAGATAATAATTGATCAGTCATACAATATTTTGCCTCATTTTCTCTTGAGAATTCAAATAGTAATAGTCATTAAATTTCCGGTTTTTATATTTTATTTACGATGGATGTTACTAATAAAGGTATATATTAGAGTTTATGTTTCATATTAATTATTTTAACCACCCATTTGATAATATAATAAGTATTCAATGCATAATTTTACGTTTAATTTTAAATATTTTAACTTGAATGGTAGTTTTAAAAAAAATGGTCAAAACTGACCTCTATAAATACTATGCCAAATTTTTATACAGTTCATAACATCTCAAAAAATCATAGGTGAATATATAGAAAATAAGTTAATGTGTGCAAGTTAAATATGTACACAGTATTTAAACAAATATTCCTTTTGTCATTTTTATTTTTTTATCAAGCCTTCAGAAAAAAAAAAATAGAAGGAGTGTGGTCGTAGTGCAAATAAATTGTATTTAAAATATTCTCTCTGGCCGGATACTAAATTAATGTTGTCTTTTAATAAATATAAGGCTCATAATACTGTAACTGAAGGCCATCTAAAAAATCCTTTTCAATAGCTGTGAAAAAACGATAAAAAGGAAGGTTCAGCATTTGTTAGACTCACATAGTTCTCAGGAACTAGCATTTGCTTCTCGTCTAAGCTTACATCATTTTAGTAAAAGGTATTCTTCGTTAGTTATTGAAGAAGTGACTGAAACAACACCAACTCGTGCTCACAAATTAAAAAAAAAACATATAAAATATCCATACATAAGTCTAGCAATAATAAAATGTTTTCTCCAAAAAAAGTTTTATCTATTCTTGTAGATTTAAACTTGACCATGCAGCAATATAAGAAATTACACCAACGATTAAAAGAAAAAGAAGTATATTTTTCTTTCGTTATGATATTATAAAAAATGTAAAAAAAAAATGTTATCCACCTGACCACAGTATTGTCGTAACCGAATCATCTGCGGAAATTAAATTGCAGGCCATATTAAATATTACAACTTCCCGAATCGTCAAAGTACAAGATATAATTCTTCAGTAATGTATAAATGATATACAACTAGATTCAGTAAAATGTTTATATAAATGGGGTTTTTATGGAAGTTCTGGCCAAAGAGGATATAAGCAAAAATTTACTTCTTCGATCGCGGAACGTTTTTTCGCCTCGGGACACTACAGATGTGGCAAAAGATAAGGTGTCCGACAAGCTCCCCCTCCGTTGTCCGGCGACAGTTCGCCAGCTGATGGCCGAGTCGCTAGCCAGCTCGGCGTGCTCGTGTGTTTTGTTTTTCCTTCTTCTCTCAACGTTCGAACTGAGCACAACGTCGTGCCCGTTCATCGTTATCTGGCGTGTTGTGGACCAAACCTCGTGTGATCACGAGGTGTCATTTTGTTTTACCACGTCGAAATCTCCATCCGTTTCCATCCGGATTGGACGTCGTTCAGTCAACGGATATCGTACCATTATCAGCTGCGGTCGTCGTCTTGCATCGGGGACCAGATTGTCCAGCGCTGTCGCCATCAGGTCACATTATTATACCAATTATACATATCCGCTCGTGTTCAGTGGCCATATAAAAATTCTTATTTGTGAATTACGACCTTAATGGCCGATTATTAGTTTTTCCATTATTATTATATATATTGTTATACGTGTAATTATCGTTAAGATTTATACTACACTATTTTATACTTTAATGTTTTGGGCGCCCGCATATTAGTAATTACTAATTTCGTCTATATATGATTTATTTGTAATATATATACTGTACGCTAGGCGTTGCAGTAATATTGTTATACCAAACCATTATATCCTGTGTACATTTAAAATTGGTCACCCATTCCCGTCTATTACCTGCACACGTTGCCGCAGAAAACTGCATATTTTGTCGTAAGATCTGTCGCAGCGACAACATACTAATGAATTTTTATGATTCAAATCTTTTAATGACATTTCTTGTATCGATTCAGATATATAGACTTCAAAAATTCAATAATGAAAAAATCACAATATGGGAAAATCCACGTCCATCATAAACTAAGTTTTACAGGCTAGTTCGGTTTTTATTTGAAAAAGAAACAAAAGATGCCATAAAAAATGAAGTTATTTATATTGAAAATCAAATTAACAACCTTGAACCAACAAAAGTAATTATTGGCTCTACAAATCTAAAAATCAATAATAAATTGTTGCTCAACAATCTTGATGGGAATGTTTCGACTTATTCATTTGGTTTGTATACTCTCCTCTACTCTCCAGTTTTTAAATGTTTCATGCATATTTCATACAGATTAAAAGTGAAGAAATAGCAAATGAGAAGTATAGAAGAAAAATAATTGTTTAAACGTAGAAAAACGTATATAATCAATCGTTTTCGAAAAGAAGTTTGTATTATTATCGATCAACCTAAGCAAGGTAGTGGGTCCAGCAACGATTGTAATACTGCTCGGCGTTTTTTTTGAAAATGCATTATTATCAGCAGAAATTACCGGATTGAATATACAACTAATATCTAGAATTGGAGTAATACTTGCAACAATTTCAAGTGGTTTTCATATAAATATTTTGGCATTTGAAAAGTATGCTATGGATACGGAAAAACATTACATAGAACATTATAACTGGTCCTATGTGCCAGCTAGTGTCCACAAAATTTTATTGCACGGTGCTAATATTATAAAACATTGTTTACTACCAATTGAACAACTATCTGAGGAAGCCTCGAAAACAAGAAATAAGCATTACAGATCTTTTCAAGAACATTTCATTTCGATTTCAAGCAATCGGATTGATACAAATATAGATCTTCATCGTTTAATGGTTACTTCTGATACGGTTATATCATCAATACGGTCATATCCTTCCAAAAAAATAGTGACAATATAATCAGAAATATTAACTCTTTTAACTAGTTCAGATTCAAAGTCTATCAAAAAACCCGTTGTTATTCTTGACTCAGAATCTGAATAAAATAGTGTATTAAATATTAAATATCATCATATTAAATTTGTTTAAAACAACGTATAACCAATGTTCAATGTTATATAAAACAAAATTATGTTACGTTTATTATTTTTGTCCAGCTATTTTCGAAATTCCGCCCACTGTAAGTTGGTCAACAATCCGAACATGTCCGCCATGCAGTGGGTGAATGGCAGGAAGTTGAGTGGCGATAGCAGGTCGCTATGCATGGAAAACAACAGGAACACCTCTGTCCATCTGAACACCCATACCACGTACGAGTTTGCAGTGACCCACTGGATAGTGTTAGTCGTGGTGGCGATGAGCATGTTGAGAATGATGATCACGGACAGCGTCTGGAACATGGAATATAGGAGCGTGCCTACAGCCTGCGTGATGAAGTGGTTGTTGGCGGGCGCCGCGTCCTCGCCGTCGTCGACTGGCACATTCTCAACAACTACCGTGCCGGCCGTGGACGAAGTCATGCAGAACATGCCCTAGAAGAGCGTCTTGAATATTGAGTACAAGTTAAAAAACGACTCGTCCTGCTTGATCTCATAACCGGTTTCCAGTTCGACGCGCGTCATGCCCTCGTAATACTGATAGAATCAACACAGGCCCGTGGTGAACGCCACGATGATGATGCCGAATACGGCGGCTAGCCGGGCAAAGTCCATGGTCATCTTTCCCAAGGACACCTGTAGCGAGCTCGGCGAATAGCTGAGTTGACACGAGAACAGAAGCCGCAAGAACGACATGACCGTGACTATGGCCAGTAGGTTGCTATGTAAGTGGCGATGCATAACTTATAATTACTGATAAATCAGCAATGACCTCGAGGGTAAGGGGGACCTATGTACGTTTCAACACAAACCACTTTATAAATTATTACTAAACCATAGACGCGTTGGGAAAAGACAAAGCTAGACCGACTATAAAAATATCTAGGAGATTAACATAAGAAATTCTGAGAATAGGACCATAGAAATCGTAAACCTAAGACGAGCAAGTAATAAATTTAATAAATAAAAAACAAGCTCAAGATTACGTGAGGGTATGACCAACCAGCAACGAGCTAATAATACTCGAATCACGAATATCAGGTTTGATAATGAATGGCGGCCTCGAATGACCAGCGATTCCGAGAAATTATCTAAATAAATAGAATATTTAAATTAAATAATTTAATATCATATTGGGCAAGTGATTTATGATATTAAATTATATTTCAATAATAAATGGACTAACCGCGTCTGGTGATTTATCACCACTCGACGACAAAGCGTGGGTGGATGGCATTTCCTGGAACTAGCACATACGTACACGATAAAACGAATGAGGTTAACGTTATCTTGCTAGGACGACGTAGGTACCGATAGGAGGAGTAACCAAATTATAAGGGAACCGGCATCGGCATCAATTCAAACGTGATATTCCCGGGCTGCAACGAGCACCTTCACGTCAATCTAAATACTGATTTTAATAAAACAACTCATTGCAATATACAACAGTGTTTATAATTTATTTAACACCACGACTTTGTAGTCGTTTGATTTTTTTTTAATCTGTTTGCTCCTACGTCCATCTCAAAGGTCGTCCTCTGACTGGTACACAACAAGGCCCTCACCGACCAGTATCGAATCCGATGATGGCCAGTACTTACGCTCGACGAGCTGGTCCCGCGGGTTTATGTACAACATCTACCAGTAGAAAGCCACGTCTTGTCCATGTTGTTGGCCCAAGTCAGCACCACCAGAAATACAGCGTACGACGCCAGGTAGTTGATCATCCTATTCACGGGTAGTGAATAGTACTCACCGCCCTCCGAGTACGGAGCAAACATGTACAGGACGACGATCCACAGGTGCAGGGGCACTCGAGTCAGTACGGTGCAAACCCAGTACGTGGGCCCGCGGTTCCGCCAGTCATATCAGTTGCCTGCCTACGCTACCTCCAGGAACTACTTCACGCTACCGTGTTCCACGAACTCCTTTTGTTTCGTGTCCATGCCATCACTAGCCGGTTGTACGGGAAGGATCCGTAAAGTTGCAGCCATTATTCTGGGTCAGTATCGGCTTCACCTCATCCGACGACCGGTATAGTCCGATCAGGTGAACGGCGAAAAGCCGGGTCTGCAGATTCAGCAACTCGTAGTCGGACTTAAACAGTCGATTCGCGTTGCCATGCTTTTGAAGCTCTTTGCTCAACTGTAACGCGGTCAGGATAGGGTCTTTCAACGTCAGGTAGATGTAAAACGGATTAAACAGCGTCCGGAACACCAATAGTTTTAGTTCGGACGCTTCGAGGCCGTTGTTGAGTTGGGCCAACGACTTGCACACCTGTTTTGATATTATTTTATTGTAACTCCGATGATATATTTGTTTTAGATTGTGAGATAAGGCTACGTGTTACATAATATATCCAAATGTTTGGAAGAAAAACACAAGGAACATATGTTTTTAAAAACAGTGCAAACAAAAAAAATTACAAAAACTAATTTTTCGTACCTTAAATCAGAATTGTTTTGAATTGTTTTGAATTGTTTATGAATAGGTACTAATTATACTTAAAAATTAATGTCTTAAATATCGTAAATATTTCCATAAATAATTACAAAATAAGTCGTTCAAAAAATTGCTGATGAAACGTACTATTACAAATATAGTATTACATTTAAGGCTAAAAAAGAAATTAATTCGTCTACTAATATTTTTGCACAAACAGCGGATTTTGTGTGAAATCAGTATTGTGTGACCTCGTTTCAGCAACAGACTGATGATCTAGTAATGGCCACACTAGGCCGCTAATATGATTGGCGTGAGATACTGTGGAAATTCGGTGGAATGCTCATATCCTAACTCGGCGCATTCCGGGCTATTTCCTTGGAGGATGTCTAACATTTTGATTATGATTGTGACGGATGACGCGTATCAGAGAGTCTCCGATTACCATATCAATTCTTGATAATAGGAGATCGATCATCTGCTCGCAATTGACTTCGATGGTCAAATTCAAGCTCGTTATGCCCTGGTAATTTTTGCAATTCACGTCAAAGTTACTATTGTTCTCTTATAGTTGTCGGACCGCTGACACATCGCACATTTTTGTCGTGTTTAAGTATTTTCTATGCATTTCTTCATTATCGTCTGGATGATTCATGGACGAATCGACTTCCATCGTCAAATCGTTAGATTCCCAAAACGCCTCAATCTTAATTGACATTTCAGTCATCATATTCTACTGTGAATATCGTTAACCAATAATGTACTTACAAATTTAAACGGAAATTGAAGTATCTCGTCCTAAATTTGTTACCTTGTAAATATTGGGATCATCGAGTGATTCATGAACAAAAATTAAATAACCATAACAAATAAATAAAGTGTAAACTATCTCTGTTAATAAAGCAACAAAATACAGAAGTAATCAGGGTCGGACTGGCGTCAAAAGGCCTAGTCTGCGATCAGATCAAAGGGCCCTTATGTTTTACTAAAATTGTTACTTCCACTCTATACTCCACTTTTTTTTTTTTTAATTAAGGTAACAATTAAATATAATGAAAAAAACACATAAATATTATAGATAAAAATTTAAAATTTTAAATACATAAATAAAAAACTAAATAATACATAATATGCAAAAAAATTATTTAGAAATAAAATAATTTATAACAATTTGTTTGCCCTTAATAAACATAAAATTAAACCTACTTTTGATAATAAATATTTAAATGAATATAATTTAAAAAACATAAATGAATAGCTAGTTTAAATATAAAATTAATTTTTTTTTAAAATTTAAAACAACAGTTTAGAAGTTCATTAGAACTCTTCCCAACAATATCAATTACACTTTCTTTATCAATATCAAAATTTCTTTCAATATTCATCAATAACAATGCTTCCATTGTTTCTTGGGAAATAGTTGATCTTAATTTTGTTTTTATATTTTTTAATTTTGAAAATGTTCTCTCACAAGTAACTTGAGTACACGGTAACGTTAATACAAATTTATATACATAATATATATTGTTAAAACAACCAGAGTTTTGAACTATATTATGTAACACATTGAAGGCACATCGTAAACAGTTATTACATATTTTACAATTATTGGATGAATCAACCAATGATCCTTGATCTTAGTCTGAATTACGTTCATGTTCATGAATAGGAGGTTGGGATTCTTCAGTTAAAAATGTGAAAGTATCTTTAAAAGTTTTAGTAATAGAATTAAACTGTAAAGCGAATTGTTGTAATTCATTTGCAAGTGTATTTCTATCAATAGCTGTTAGAAATGAAAGTTCTAGTAATGCATATGCAGGTACTTCATTTTTTATGGAACTAAAGTTTTTTGGATCCAAGCAAATGCAATCACTATAGTAAGTAATTATAAGTAATTTTGTATTACTTATAAATCGTTTATCCAATCTACAAGGTCCGGCAAAAAAACCTCCCGTATTTTTAGACGTTTATATTGAATGCTATTTATTGATAAAATGGTATTCCGGATATAGATAGATAGAGGTCTACGTGCCATTTTCAGTAATCATAATGACGTGGCACGGTGAGCATCGCGCGTTTGTCGTAGAGGAATATATCCGTAATGGTGGTTCTGCGATTACTACTCAGCGAGCATTTCGCATTCGATTTCAACTTGGCCAACATGATCCTGTTCCGGATAGAAAAACAATTCAAGTTTGGTTATCAAACTTTAGAGCAACGGGTTCTACGCTAAAGAGGAAATCGTCTGGCCGATCTTTAACCGCAACAACTCCGGATAATGTGGCACGTGTTAATGCGTCTATCCAGCAATCTCCAAGGCGTTCAGCACTTAAACATGCAGTTGCCTTTGGATTGTCTGATAGGAGTGTAAGACGAATTTTTCACGCACATCTTCATATGCATCCCTACAAAATGATGATCACACAAGAATTAAGTGAGAGAGATTTTGAAACTCGTAGAGCTGTTTGTGAAGATATTCTTCAAAACATTCCCGTTAGTGCTGTTTTAATTTCGTCTGACGTGGCCCATTTCCATTTATCGGGTACTGTAAATAAACAAAATTTCCAATATTGGGCAACAGAAAACCCTCAAGAAATTCATCAACGACCACTTCACAGCCCTTATGTGACAGTTTGGTGTGCTGTTGCTGAATTTGGTGTGTTAGGTCCGTATTTTTTCGAAGAAAATGGGCAAAAAGTTACAGTTAATGCAGATCGCTACTGTCACATGATTGAGACCTTCCTCCAACCAAACTTAAATCAGTTTACTGGGAACCACAAAGAAGTCTGGTTCCAACAAGATGGAGCCACAGCACACACTTCACGGCGTTCACTAACCATTTTGAAAGAGATGTTTCCAGGGTATCTTCTTTCTTTACGAGGAGACATTACCTGGCCACCAAGGTCCCCCGATTTATCACCTTGTGATTTTTTTGCTTTAGGGACATTTAAAGGCCCAAGTCTACACTCATCGCCCAACATCTTTGGAAGCACTTAAGGAGGCAATCACTCAGGAAGTGACAGCCATTACACCACAAATGACTCGACGAGCAATGGAAAACTTCCGGGAAAGGCTTCGTAAATGTATTAATAATAGAGGACAATATTTAACGGATATAATGTTTTAAACTAAGTAATTATTTTATTTAATGTAAAATGGCATAGTATTTAATTTAAAAAATTCAATAAAATTTTTCTGTTAAATTGTTTATTTATTTGTCATTGCCTTTTAATATATGGGAGATCCTTTTGCCGGACCCTGTATTTGCACAAGTATCATGTATATAATTAAAAGTTTCAATTTTAAACCTATCAATTATTGAAATATATGGCCGTTCATCAGTTGCTTCTTCACCAGGCATATTTTTTGTTTTTGATACTCTCCCTACAGATTTTCCCTTATTAAAATCATTTTTTACAGTGAAATTACTATTATTTAATTCTAGCTCTTTATTTATTTCTATAATGAAATATTTAACTTTAGAATAAAGATTAATAAATATACTATCAGCATTATCTCTTCTAGATCTAATTTCTTTATGCAAATTGTTAATCATATTAAAAGCAGTTAGATAGTTTAATGACGGAGATTGAAGAAATTTAGAAATAGGTGAACTAATATTAAATATGTCCTGATAAATTGCTGCAGTCATAATCACATCAAACTTAGACCAATTGTGTAATAGAGTGCGAGCGGTGAATTTTGTTTTTGAATCAAATGTAGAGTGATTTGAAATTATTTCCAGCAAAAAATTTAAAAATAATAAAAATCTTGAATTTTTTATGTCTGTTTTATTAAGTTTTATAATAGAGGTTAATGCTTTATCTTTGCTCCACCACCGTGTAGCACCAATTAAATTTAATCTCCTTAATTTATCATTACTCGTATAAGTTTTTTTTGTTAAATCAGACCAAACTTTCATTCTTTTATAGGAATCTAATAAAAATGTAAACGATTGTTGTACTAATCCAAATAAAAATTCTGCATTCACACAACATTCAGATGAATCGACCATAACCAAATTCAATACATGACCTACACAATGTGTGTATACACATAATGGATTGTTGTTTTATAAATGTGCTTGTAAACCATTGTATGGTCCCTTCATGTTGGCTGCTCCATCAAATGAACAACCTATAATTTTAGAAATATCTAAAGTTAATTTATGGAATTCGCTTGAAATTAAATTATATAAACCTTTTCCGGTAGAATCATAAACTATTACTAACTTTAAAAGTTTTTTATGGACTTCATTATCTAAAACATATCTCACACAGATGGCAAGTTGGTCTAAAACAGAAACATCTTGTGTAGAATCTACCATGATACTAAACAGCTTAGCTTGTTTTATATCATTTATCATTTTATTTTGTATTATTTGACCAATAACTAAAAGAAGTTTGTTTATAAAAGTTTTTGATAGAAAAGTAATCAATAAACCTTTTCCATGACCATATACTTGATGAGAATTTTTAATATTAGTTTCTTTTCGTTTCTTACTTAAATGTATACTGTTTTGTATATGCTCAATCAAAACTACATCATAATCTTTTATTGACCAAACTAATTCTAACAAGTTTCCATGGTTGACAGATCTATCTTCTAAGTTATAAGCAGCCTCATCTTTACCTCTATATGATAAACCTTGTCTACCAATGAATGTTATAATATCAATAACTCTTTTAACTACTAACCGTCTACATTCAACTTCTTTTAAATGAAGTTTTTTAACATTAATATTAATACAACTACCAATATCGTTTTTTAAATTTGCTTGAAACAAAAAAGAAGCTGCTCCAAAATGAGTTTTAGATATTTCATGTTTCTTAAGTGTGCCATATATACTTTTAGGATTATCCACTAACAATCCATTTACTAAATTACTAACATTTTTTTGAGTATTACTAAAAGTCATACAAGTAGTACAAAATATCTTTTTATAATATGAACAATAAGACAGCCACTTTCTATTAATTTTATCATTATTACTTGTTATTTAAAAATAAACCTTAATCGGATAAAAAGGAAATTTATCATCCAAATCCAATGAGACTGGTTGAATTGGATGATTTTTTAAGAAAGCCACTTTTACTTCTACTGAACTTTTGTGATCTGGCATGATAAAAAAATGCAACATTACCAACAGCAGTAGAACTAGATTCCCGGATAGTAGATTCTTCATCTTCATAATTTGTTTTTGGTGTACACTTTTCGATTTTCACGGCCGAAGTACAAACGTATTTGTTTTGATTTAAAGTAACTGGTAAATTTGGTTTACAAATTCTATCTGTGTCGTTTTTCTTTTAATGAATACACATTTATGTAAGTAAATTAAATATTTGTATGTATTCAGAATACAATAATATACTTATACATATTACAATTAATCTTACTTCTAGTTCAGAAGAAACGGTAACTTTGTCTTCATTTGAGAATGATAATTTCTTTTGTTTCGGATCAGAACCGGCCAGAACTAGGTTTTTTTTTCTTTTAAGCGCCGTTTTTCTGAACCACTTTTCGATTTGGTACTTATTATAGTTAAAACAGTAAGAAAAATAAAAATAACAAAAAAACAAAAATGTAAATACAGTCGTAGTATGCAGAATGATCTATATTGACGTATTGACGTATTGTGATACGGTATTACCAACTGTTAATAACGAATTGACGCCGGCATGCGTGCTAGTCCCGTCTATTTTTATATTACATTAATAAATAAGAATGTAACGATAATAACAGATATTTGGAAAGTGGGAATTATCAGTAATACAATCTTAATATAGACTTAAATTCACAGTGTATATGTAATTCGTAAATAGTGTCGACAAGATAACAAATAACAATATATTGTCGGGCGACTGCCATATGCCCGCATTGAACATTAAATTACAATTCTCTGTTATTCGTAAAGACGTAAACACAAATAACCAATAGGTAAACAAAGTATCAAATTATTTTATCATAATATATTAATTACTTGTCTAACTTAACTTTATCGAACGTTTGATATTTCTTAGAGAATCTTTTATTAATTTAAAACCAATAAGGAACTCTAAAAAAGGTTAAGACATTTTTAAATATAGTTACTAAAAACATGGTAATATTATTTCATTTTTAAATATGAACCTGAAGTCTGGGGGCCCAAACTAGACGGAGGCCCAGTCCGCGATTGCGGACCCGTGGTCCGGGCGAGTCCGACCCTCGAAGTAATGTCAGACCGTTCTTTTATTTATTTATTTATATATTTATTTATTAACACGGACAAAAGTCCAATTCACAATAAATTTGTATAGATAACATTAATATAATATAATTTAAAATATAAACATAATAAATGATGAAAAAATTAACATATCGAATGAAGTAATAATAATAATAAAAATAATTATGAAAAAAAAAAGAAAAAAAAATACATTCAGTGTTTATTAAAATAATTAACTATTTATTTAAAATATTTAGGGGTTATATGACATATAATTTTTGGATGAATGAGGAATATAAAATAAATGATTGTTACGAACAATATGAAGAAATTCCAATACACAAATATATTTGTAGATAAGAATAATATAATATAATTTAAAATAATAAAATATAACATAATAAGAAATGAAGAGATTAATATATCGAATAATAGTATACAATAATGATAATAATAATGATAATGATAATAATAACAATATTAATAAAAATACATTCAATGTTTATTAAAATAATTAACTATTTCCCGGACATTAAAATATTAATGGGGTCGTAAGATGTAAACTTTTTAGTAAAATGAGGAATATAAAATAAATGATTGTTTCGAGTGTAATGGCTATTAACTTTGAAATTTAATTGACTTAGTAAAAATGAATTATCAATCTCGTTATTTAGCAATTTGGTGAGGAACGTGTTGTAGGATAGGTGTCTCCATACATTTAAAGATTTTACAATTTTAAAATATTATCGTAGCCAGAGTGAGGTAATCTTTGAATATTACATTTATGACATAAAAATCTGAGAAATTTATTTTGAATTTTTTCAAGTTGATCTTTATGTCCTACATTGTTGTGATCCCAAATTAGTGGAGCATATTCTAATAAAGAACGGACTAATGAGGTATAAAGGCATTTGCGAACATGTGGATCACGAAAATCTGAACAGTTTCTTTTTATCATACCAAATACAGATAAAGCTTTATTTTTAATCGCTAATACATGAGCATTGAATAATAATTTGGAATCAAATAAGATTCCTAAATCCTTAATTAATGATGAACGACGTAGGTTAATATCAATTATATGATAATTAAAATGTAAGGGATTGTGCTTTTTGGAGTAAGTAACAATTTGGCATTTGTCAATATTTAATGATAGGCTATTTGAAATGCACCATTCATTAAATGATGCTAAATCACTTTGAAGAAGTTTAATATCATCGGGGGAAGTAATAGATTTGTAAATTTTTGCATCGTCGGCAAATAATAAAATGTTGGAGTGTAAAATGGATGATACAGCATCATTTATAAATAAATTAAATAGGAGAGGGGAAAGGTGATCGCCTTGAGGGACACCAGAAATTACGTTTATAGGTGTTGTTATAAAATTTTTATATTTAACAAATTGGATTCTTTGACTTAGAAATGAGGTAAACTATGATAATAAGGGATTGGCAAAGCCAATTTCCTGTAGTTTATTGATTAATAAAGAGTGGTTTACTCTATCAAAAGCTTTTTAAAAATCTGTATAAATAACATCTGTTTGTTGAAAATTAGAAAAAGATTTTATTATATGATGTTTGATAGTTATTAATTTTGTAAGACGTGATTTTTTATTGCGAAATCCATGTTGTTGTGGTGCTAAAATATGTTTAAATATGGGCGTAATCTTATTATTTATTATTTTAGAAAATATTTTTGGGAGAATAGAAATTATTGATATGGGATGGTAGTTTGAGATAAATGATTTATTACCTTTTTTAAGAATTGGATTAATATAAGTGGATTTCCAAGATGATGGAAATGTGCCACTATTTAAACAAAAATTAAAGAAATACGTGATAAGTGGTGAAAGTATAAATCTGCAGTTAAATAAAAATATAGGGGAGAGTCCATCAGGACCAATTGCATTTTTGTAAGATAGAATATCTAATTCATTAAAAACTTCCAGGAGTTCGATGTGAAGTGAGTTTAACGAATCCATTGATTGAACTATATTAGACTGAATATTAATAGTAGTAGAAGCTGTATCTTTATAAACTGAAGCGAAGTATTGACTAAATAAGTCAACAATTTCTTGACCATTATCAGCCGTCTTATTGTTGAAAGACATTGTGTTAGGAAGACCAGATGATTTTTTAATATTTTCAATAAAAGACCAAAATTTCTTAGGTTGGGATCTAAAAGAATTTTGAATATTAATTAAGTATTGGGAGTAATCAAATTTATTTAAGGATTTGCATTGAGCACGTAAGGAAGAGAATTGTTGGTAATCATCGTATGAGTTTGATAATTTGAAAATTGAATGTTGGAATTTTTTTAATTTGATCAGATTTATTAAGTCTTTAGAAAACCAACAGGGGAATTTAGATTTGCAGAATCTTTTTTTAGGAATAAAAGTGTTAATTGCATAGAATAGGAGGGAATAAAATTTTTCAGTGATGGTTATAATATCATTAGTAATTTTGAAAATTTCGTTCCAGTTTATTGAACCAAGGAAATATAAAATATTATTATAATCACCCTTATGCCAGTCATAGGTTTCTTCAGAAAAAATATAGCGGAGAGGGAGTGTAGGACTGAGAGTATCTGACATTAATAGGAGGGTGATAATTATCTACTGGAACTATTGAATCCTTATTTAAGGATATAGAATGAGAATTAGAATTGGATAATATAAGATCCAGTATTGAATCATAACTATTGAAGATTGTATTTATTTGAAAAAGATTAAAAATGATAGGTTTTCAAAAAAATAGCTTCAGGAGAGGATAGATTTAAGTTAGCATTTAGTGATGCTTTATTTAAATTTGGCAAATTAAAATCACCGAAAAGTAGAAGATCGTCATTTGGGCGAGAAGAAATTAGGTTTTCTAAAATAGAGAAATATCTATACTATATATAAAATTGTAAAGGTTTTTCTTAGACCGCGCTAACCGAGAAAACTACTGAACCGATTTGGATGAAATTTTTTTTTATTGTTCGTAATTGCTAGGAGAAGGTTCTTATGAAAAGAAAAATGAAGAAAATTGTGTAGAAAATTGGAAAACTAGAATATCTAATGTCTTGCCAGTAGCGCCATCTATCTATTAATTTTAATACTGTAAAAACTTTCCTTTCATCTATAATATAAAAATGAATCGCAAAATGTGTTGGTAAGCGCATAACTCAACAACGCTTGGACCGATTTGACTGAAATCTTTTTTTAATTGTTCGTAATTGCTAGGAGAAGGTTCTTATGAAAAGAAAAATGAAGAAAATTGTGCAGAAAATTAGAAAACTAGAATATCTACTGTTTTGCCAGTAGCGCCATCTATCTATTAATTTTAATACTGTAAAAACTTTCCTTTCATGGAAAATAAAAGCTTTTTCCGGTATGAAATATTAATCGGAAATAGCTTATGAGACGGATAAATTTGTATCTTTGGGTACTACGAGTCATAAATGCGTATATTGCGATG
>JACXSJ010003775.1:0-19418 GCA_014851325.1 Pentalonia nigronervosa | reverse complement strand
ATTCTTCTTAATTATTATTCTGCACATAATAAAACAAAAAAGGTATTTTAAAATAATTGATGAATTATTCTCAAATATTTACCTTACCTAAATTAGAATTGCACTGAATTATTAACATTTCTTTGATATTTTCAAATAGCAGAGAACGTCTTTTATCTGTCAGCAGGTTCTTATATTGCGAAAAACTTCGTTCGACGTCAACTTACGTGATCGGTGCATATTTGAAGAAAACCATTTCACTAGCATTCAAATCTCCTAATTCATCAATGTTTTCCTCAGTGCCATTTAAAATATTTGAAATTATACGAAGCGTATTGAAACCTTTGTTTTTTTCTAATACTTTTTTAAGTTTTTCCACTACTGATTTTATACTCTTCGATTGTGTATCAATTATGTTCATATCGTCTATAATTTTGTTTAAAATGTTAAATGAATCGACTAGTTTTAATCCACGTTTTTCAAGCTGGGTAATCGATTTAGATATAATTCCAAAGTTCACTGTAATACAAACCAAGTTTGCGTCTAATTGTTGGTCATCCAAAATATTTTTTACTTTTAATATAGAAGCTGAATCGTCATCCAACTTCATAAAAACATTTCGAATGCTTTGCATATGTTTACAATAATAGTCTGTTGCATCTAACCATGTCCCCCAACGAGTAATTATAGGTTCAGGCGGGAACATTACTTCAGGAGCTTCGTTTTTAAAAATTTGGACTCGATATGGTGCTTTTAAAAAAGTTTTTTTAACATTTGAAATTAGTTTGTCTACTTTTGGAAACATGTTACGAACCTCCTCTGCAACCCTGTGAAGACCATGAGCCAAACATGTAATATGGACCATTTTAGAGTAAAAAACTTTTATTACAGATGCCGATTTAACCATATATGGTGTTGCGTCGCTAACAAAAAGTAAAACATCGTCATGCTGAACACAGTTGGGCCATAATAAAGCCATTGATCTATCAAATAACTTTGCTATTGTCGAGTGATTAACTTTTTCCAACACCTCAGATGTCAACAACATAATTTCTCCAGGACAATCAATTTCTAGTGTACCAATTATTACATTAGCTACATACCTTCCATTACTGTCGGTAGTCTTATCAATTGACACCCATATTTTTTATCCTGGACAGTGACCCTTATTTTATCCATTGTCTGGTTGTAACAATCGTTTACATAATATTTTCGAAGTGTCGATTCGTCAGGTATATCTCTTTGCATATATTTTTCTAAAAAACTCTTAAAATGAGTGTTTTTTAGTTTATAGAGTAGTATATTTGCAGATAGCAAAGTTTTACATAAATCTGAATTGAATTCCGATAGTTAATTTGTAACCAATTGTTGCACATTATTTGTTTTATTGTTTTCTAAACGTGCTGCACTTCTGATGTGTTTGTCAGTTTTTAGATGTTGTATGATACTAAAACGTTTTTCACTTGCTACTTTCACGTTACAGATTTTACAAAATAAAATAAGATTATCCGTTGAAAATACAGATTCACCAAACTCGGTTACAAAATTACGCAAACGATAAGCTTTTGTCGATTTTTCTTTTGGCATATTGATAGAGTGACAAAAATTAAACACACTAACGTTATATGAAAATTAACCACGAAACTCTAACACACACGTATTGAATGTTCTAGAACTAATGCGAATCTAATCTACCCACTGACTGTATACACTTGATACTATCGTGTTTATACAACGTACCTACTATTCGTTAAAAATACAAAAATAGACATAATAAATACCTACTGACCATTATTATTATTTCAAGATAATGTTTATCTTTATCGTCTTTATGAGTTTATAACAATTGTTGACCTTAGTTCATGAAAAATATTCACCAAAGCGCTTGATTTTCGACAAACCATCAAAATATGCACTAAAAGCTTAAAATATGCCCCTTAAACCAAAAAATGTCCAAATATGCAAAAATATGCACTGAAAACTTTGAGTATTTCATCATAAACGTTATAAAATGTATTTTGTACTTAACAAGCATACGATAAAGTTAATCAGAAAAAATATGCAAATGCATGAAAGTCCTTGCTCTAGTTATAATTAACACACCTGCGTATGAGCTAATTCGGTTGAACGCATCAATAATAGACCGTTTTAAAGCCACTGATTTTTCTGTAAACAAATTTGGATCATCTACACATTTCTAAAATTAAATCATTTATTAATATTAATGCATTTTTATTATATAAACATTTTTTCTTATTAATTATTACCTCTGTCTCAAATTCGGTATCTTGTACAACGGTTTTTGAAAGAACAACATGATTCATTTCAGAAGATTGTTTGCTGAAATGATGAATTATATGAATTACAATAATACATATTAGTATTATATATAAATATGTGTGAGTGTGTGTATAAGTTAGTAATATGTTTAAAAATGGGTACAATAATTTAGTTTTCACTATTCAGACAGGTTACATATTTACAATACTATAATTTTGAGAAAACTTGAAATAAGTATAAACTTATAAAATGTCTTACTTTTAAGTTAAAAAGGGATTAATTATAAGTGTTGAAACCAGTTTCGACTGTTTAGCAGTAATTTTTGTCATTGAACCACTCGTCCCGGGTTCCATTACATTTGAATGTTTTTTTAAATGTTTAGTCAAATTAGATGTGTTGCTACAATATTTTATATTTTGAGAGCAAATTTTGCATTGTGCGATAAATTTGTCCACTTATTTAAAATACATCTAGTACTTGCTCTTTGAAGGAGGTATCGTAAATATGAAATTATTGTAACAGAAAGTAGTTGTATATACAGTAGTCGCACATTAGCACGTCGCACTAGCTGATCGAATGTGGGCAGCGGGACGGCCCGGATGGCCGAAATGCCGATTGCAGTCATGAGGACACTGACCAACAAGACCTAATATTATCGTCGTATTGAGTATTTAAGGATTTCCCCGAATTTATGGTATAATAGATATAGAATGTCAATGGTGTATTGTAGACTGTGGTCTGTTGTCTATAAAAGTAAGTAATAACTAATAACTGTATTGTCGTATTGATTGTTGTGTGATGTGTGTGAGCAAATGCCCCACCATGTGTAAACCATTTTACAACCATTTTAAAACATGGATATTGACACAGATATTTTAATCTCTGCTGTGGAATGCAGACCCATCTTATGGGATAAATCCCAAGAACTGTATAAGGATAGGAATGGAACAAAAAACGCTTGGGAAGAAGTGTGTGTTGAACTAAAATTAAATTTTAATAGCTTACAAAATAATGAAAAAAATGAATTTGGTGAGTTTGTATATTTATTTATTTTTAAATAGTATATTTAATTTAATTTAAATTTAAAATATTTATGTTATTAAAATATTATAACATTTAAAATATTTAAACTTTTGACATTTGCCACGGGACTGATCCAACGTTTACAAAATAGTCGCATGATGTTTTTTTTTTTTTTTTATTAATCTTTAATACAACTCGGCAGCAATGGCCATTAGTTCACAAGTTTTAAATACTAATACTAATTAAGATTATGTACATTATGTTCTTATAATAGCTATACAATTACATTTTGTCTATTAAATTAGTTAGTTTTAGAAATTTAAGAATTTTTCTGTTCTGATCTGGGTTAGGACCGAGGGTTGCATATAAGGTATCTGTTAAATTGAGGTCCATTCGCTCCTGATCGTAGATTTGGCATTCTGTCAGTATATGTTTGACGGTGAGACGTTGTCTACAAGCTTCGCAGTAGGGAGGTCATGTCTTTTGACATGATCCGTGTGTTAACTGCGTGTGTTCAATTCTTAGACGATTTAGAGAAGTTTCATCCTTTCGATTGAGATTGGGATTTTCCCATCTGAAGGTTGTAGATTTGATCTGATTAAGTTTTGTGGATTGGTTATTCCAGGAAATATGCCATTTTTTTCTTATGTATGTTTTCAGTGAGTTTTTGAAGTCGTCGTAGGTCAGGGAGTCAAGTAATGGTGTGTCATTATTGGAAATGGCGAATTTGGCATATGTGTTTCGTTGCCTATAATACCAGTATGTCCTGGTATCCATAACAGTATTACTTGATTTTTTTTTTTTGCTTCGTCGAGTTTATTTTGGATGAGTATTGAAATGTCACTGGGATTGGTATTGTTTTTAATGCTATTTATAGCACTAAGAGAGTCACTTAGAAATATATACTTGTTGTGCGCTGATCTGTTTATTATTTTTATGGCTTTTAAGATTGCCGTAGCTTCAGCGGAGAATATGAAACACTCCTTTGTAAGTTTGAATGCTAAGTTTTGTTTTTCGATAATAATTGAAATAAAGCAATAAACAGTCTGAATAGGTTGTTGATAATGGAAGGAGACATAAGGCGTAGATAATTTAAGGTGTGGCCCAGGAAGTCAGGTGATACCATCACGTCTGGTGTGAGGGTTAGTGCATCAAAGTTAGTGTCATATAAAGGTTATTTGTGGACTTTGTAGACACGAGGAAAGACCGACGAAAATGCTTGAATCGTGGAAGAGAGTAGCGGTAAGAACCTTCGAATGAATCTCCGTTTAATGTTGTTATGCACCTGGTGATACATAACTTTTATGACTATTAATAAATCAACAACGACCTTGAGGGTAAGGGGGAACGGTGTCCGATAAATCACAAACCAACTTCTAAATAATTACTGAACCGTAGACGCGTGGACCGACCATAAAAATATTCAAAAAAGTAACATAAGGATTTTGAGAATTGAAATCATAGACCGAAGACGAGCAAGTAATAAATTTAATAGATAAAGAAACAAGCTCAGGATTGCGTGAGGAATGTCCATCCGCTAACAAACCGACGATACTGGGATTATGAAGATAATAAAAACGGCCTCGAACGACCAGTAGTTCTGAGAAATTATCTAATTAATTAGGACGTGTGAGTTAAAATAATATAATTTTTATATTAATAAAAATATGAAATACTAGGAATTATAATAATGTATGGACTAGTCGCATCCGGTAGGTTATCGCCACTCGGCGACAGAGCGTGGGCAGATAGCATTTCCTGGAACTAGTGCAGTCATACGCGATAAACCGAATGAGGTCAACGCTATCTTACCGATAGGAGGAGTAGCCAATATATAAGGGAGCCCGAATCGGCATCAATTTAGACGTGATTTTGCCAGGCTACAGAAAGCACCTTCACGCCAGTCATTTTTCTAAATTAAAATAAATCAGTCATCAGAATATTAAACAGTTTTTACAATTTATTTCAACACCGCGACTTCAAAGCTCCTTTTCGTCCATTCACAACTCCTCGTCCTCTGATTGGACCATATCAATGTTAATCGAGTTAAATATATCGATTAATGGAGAGTTTAATAGAGATGAGCATTTTAATATAAATTTACCTGTAAGCCAACGATATCTGATTAGGAGTGGGGGATGGGAAGACTCAACATTCAGTACAGATATAGGGGTTGACTTTAGCGACCCAAGCGTAGTACGTAAATATCTAGCCTGTAGCGAGTTTAATTTCTTGTGGTGTGACAAGGCGGCGGAACCAAAAAGACAACAACCATATTCGATCTTAGCTCTAATGATATTGAATGACTCGAAATGACTTGTAAATTTGTAGTAGGGAAGAAGAGTGAGAACCCCACCAACTACCACCTAAAGCTACCTTTATATATTTGCCCATTTGTAGACAAACGAAGTTAACTGAAATAAATGAGCCTTCCATCGGAGATTGCTATCCAGAATAAGACCCAAGTATTTAATTTTAGAAACTACAGGCAGTAAGTCGCCCTTTAAATAAAATAGAGGGGGAACAAATCGACGTTTTCTTGTGAAAATAACTACCTTACATTTATGAGTCGCTACGGATAAATGAAGCTTGTTTAAATTACTGGCCAGAATAGACAGAGCATGATTGAAGATAAATGAAGCTTGATTGAAATCTTTATAGGAATGGAAGATAACCAAGTCATCCGCATACATAAGGTACGGGATGTTGGCTTCTTCCAGAGCGAATGCAATAACAGACATGTATATGTTGAATAGTAGAGGGCTGAGACAACTGCCTTGAGGTAACCCTGTGTTTGTGGTTCGGCATGACCGAGATCCCGAACGGGAGATAAAAGTTAGTTCGCGTGTGGTTAGCAGAAACCTATAAAGTGAACTGGTGAGGGGGGGGGGGTAGTTAAGCTACAGGAGTGTAATATAGCAAGCAATGTAGGAATGTGGACAAAATCGTATGCACTTTAGATATCAATAAAAGCAGCGGTTAGAAAACCACGGCTATTGAAAGTATTGTAGATAGGACCAACCAAACAAGACAGGCATTCTAAAGTGCCGCAATCTTTACGAAAACCAAATAGTTTATCGGGTAGTATTGACAAATGTTCAACTCACCAATCCAACTTAGTTTTTATAATATACTCCGTTGTTTTGCCAAGCGTTGAAGAAATGGCAATTGATCTGTATGATGCCGGGTTGGTGTTCGGCTTAGGTATGAGGATCACCTTGAACTGTCACAAAGAGACCGGGACCTTAAGGTTAAGAAATAAGTTGTTAAAAATATTAAGTAAACAGCTGAGAGCTCTCTCCGGCAGGTTTTTAATGAGGATGTATGAAATAGAGTCTAATCCAGAAACGGGAGATCTTCTGGAGTTGATAGCATTTAGTAGTTCAGTCAATAAAAAAGGTTTAGTTAGGGTGTGTTCCTCTACGTGGGCTCTAGTAAATGCGCATTGAATGTACTCAACTTCGTTGTACATAGGGACGTAATCTGGGGCGAATTTTGAATAGAACTTATCAAACCAATCTTCATTAGCTGCTGAAGATGTGGGAAAGATCATTTGCCTGAATTTTCTTGCTGTAGACCAAAAAGTTGAAATGGGAGTACTAGGATTGAACGCGGATGTGAATTCTCTCCGTGCTGATAATTTGGCGAGTTTGAGTAATCTCCGAGTGATAGCACATTGATTTTTATATATCAAGAAATCAGCAGCAGTTCCAGACCATCTAAACAACCGGAATGCAGTTGATTTCGCTTTGACTGTGGCAGTGCAGTTATCACTCCACCAGATAGGTGAGGCCCAATCGTGGAGTGTAGATTTTAATTTGGGAATGCTTGAGTTAGTAGCGCTGATGACTATATTTATAAAAGAAGCGTACGCCTCTAGTGGATCTTCAGAAAGCCTGAGAGGGATGCGAGTTTCAATCAAGGAAGAAAATAGTGGTCAATCTGCTTTGTTGAAGTTATACTTATGGGTCTGTTGAACCATGGGAACGAGACTGTCAGAGGGGACCTGGGAGTAAGGTAAACTTATTAGGATGGGGTAGTGATCGCTGCCGTGCGGGCAATCTAGAACTTCCCATTAGTTAGTTAGTAGTAGGTTTGGTGAGGAAACTGAAATATCAACGACTGTGTCAGGGAAAGGAAGGCGATTGAGGCGGGTGGGAGACCCATTATTAAGCACACATAGCTGCAAATCATCGATGGCTGAATGGATGAGACAACCTTGATGGTCATCCCTGTTGGAGCCCCAACATGAGTGATAACCATTAAGGTCGTCACCTAATATGCAATATTTAGATATGACATTGAATATGTTGTTCACTGCCGTTTGAGGTATGTTGGATTGAGGTGGAATATAGCAAGATCAGATATCCAGTCCCGAGTTATTGTTAAATAGGATTTTCGCTCCCACTAGGTTAATATTATAGCTTTACATCTAGGTATCTAATCTATTGTTTAATCTATATCAGGGTTGATATCAAGAACCCGAAACATGATGGAATCTTTAATGGCAATAGCGGCGCCACCGTAGTCATCAGGTGTATTATCTCTGACTAGACGATAGCCAGGAATGTTAATTCGTCTATTAGGAATCAGCCATGTCTCTGAAAAGAGGGCAACTGAGACAGAATTAGAGGAAAGTATATGCGGAATATCTACTAATCGAGCAGGAAGGCTCCTGGTATTCCATTGAAGGATATTGAGGAGAGGGTTGGATGTATTGTTGATACTAGGCATGAGGATAGGAAACAACTAGACATTCGACCCTAAGATCGGATTGCATAGGACACTGACAAGAGATGACTCAATTAAATCAGATAGCGTTTCAGGAGATATATGCTCCTATTTGTTGGAAATGGTATTGGCAATGAGATACAACAAGGCTTTTGCCACCTCTGGTAGGAGGAATGCGGGAGCTGAACTCTCCAGGAGATCACGAGAGTCACCGTTTTTTTTGGGACTCACGTAAACTAGGGAAGTACCGTTAGGAGCTAATGGGGAGGATATGGCGATTGGAAGCCGAGGTAAAACTGACTGTTGTTATTTTTCCTCTTTTTTTTTTTTGGTGATTCATTGAATTATTATTATGCTTTAAATCTGGGAATAGGGGGGATGACTAGTATGGTTAAGCAGTAAAATTGTGGATGCGTTAATGCCAGACGAGACAATAGGTGTGGGGCAATCATGTGAGACAACTTGAGAAAATGTGTGAGCTTTACTTAAAAGATTATTGTTGTTAAAATGAACAGTTTCTGGAAATGATAAATTTTCGACAGCCATGATATTCTTGATTTTCTTCTGTTTGATCCACTTTGGGCAGTTCCTGTTTGATGAGATGTAACTGCCCTTGCAGTAGAAGCAGGTTGGTTCCGTGGAGGTAGCCGTGGGGCAAGATAGGAGGTTGTGATTGGCTTCGGAGCAATGTGAGCAGAATCTACTTGTGTGACCAAACCTTAGGCAATTGGAGCATTGGACCGGTGATCTTATACTGGGGGATACCTTGATGCGTACTTTGTAAATTGAGATACATTCCGGTAGTGCAGTGATAAGAATTTTAATTCAACTAGATTGAAGGTACGAATGCTATCGTTGGTTTGATATGGAATAATGCGACGAAAGGAAGCAACGCAGTGATTTTGCTCTAGACCCTCAAAAAAATCCTATTCAGATATCGACTGGTCCAGCTGAATAACGCCAAGACTATATACCAGCATTGAGGGAATAGAAGCAGTAAAGCCATTGATCCTAAGTGGGTTATCTGAGAGACATGTATTGACGTTAGTGACGCTGTCGAATGTCAGTCTTACTAGCACCTAAAGCTTTGATCTCCGTAACACCAGTAACTTTGCCATGTATAAGTTTTCCTATCTTCATAGGGTGCAATTTTCCCGGCTGCAAGTTTATGTCAATAGCATCAATTATTATGTATAGTGGGCCCTGATAAGAATCAGAGAACGAGAGTAGGTTGGAATCCATGATCGGATTATTTGCGATATATGTACCTGAGCTATCATTACCATGACCGACCGAAGTAGAATGAATATTGTCATTAGAATTTAATGAGTATCAACAATTGAGTTGTTATCTGTAATCACGTTATCCATAGACATTGAACTGACGTCCGTATCGAAATTAAACTCCATAGAGTCGTTGCTATTAATGAGTTTGCCAATCAATATATTTAATATAGGCGGATTGTCACTAATCGACTTGAGATTCGGAGAAATCGGATTTGAATTATTCGTATTAGAATTATTGCTCTTACCCTTTTTAGAATACATGGAGAATTCATGCAGGACAGGCTGTTTCCTTATTGACATCACTTTGAGGTTATTGGATTGGCGATCTGGAGGTTTGTTATGGACGTCTCCACAACCGAGTTTGTTCGTTAGTAATAAATACGCGGTGTTTGAGTTATCACTAATACTTTATTAATATAATCAATTTAAAAGAAATTTAGTTACACAAAATAATAATTGTTAGACTTAAGAAAATAATAGAGGCTTTACTCGATGGTCTGCCAGAACTACACTTCCTATTACACAGACAGCGAGATATGGTAGGGGCTCGCTCGGGCTCAAAACTGTCCACACAGCGAATTCCTTAAGACCGTGTGACTCTATCGGTTCACATGTTAATATGCTTACACACTATAGTATATTATATTATTACTATATCTTATACTACGTATAGCATACAGACAGGGGTTCACAACACCGCCTCCCGAAGAAGACGACATTGTCGGGGATTATAACATAACAAATATATAGGCTATAAAAGTACACAACCGATAAGAAAGCTAACAAGCGATTAGTGAGGTGCAGGATCAGCGCAGGTATAAGGTCGAGACCAGACTGGTAACAATGTTATGTTTAATAAGTTTTAAAACTTAATACCTCAATGGCTTATTACATAAATAATATACATAGAGGAGACCGCTACAGTGCCACGCCAAATTGTTATATTCTGTGGCTACACCAACATCATATAATTATAGATTTGAGGACGAATTTTCTACTGAAGTTAATGAAGTTGTACAAATTAAAAATGATTCTAACATGCTCAATGTTACCGAAGAACATAACATCGGCGATGATGAAGATGCACTCCTGGAAACTAACGATGTCTCTTATATTTATAGTGAGAGTCGACTTCTGAAGAAGGCTTTTCGACTCCATCTTCAAAAACCACGCGAGATTAAAAGTTTTAAATTGAATACAGAGTACATACCATAAGAGTGGCTTTTAGTAATAGTAATAAGAATTGATAATCATAGCTGGGATTTCAATAGGTTTAGATTATATTTACATTAAAAACAATATTCTTCAAAAATGCTAAGTTACATAAATTATATTTTAATTAATTATGAATACCTATCTACAAATATATTAAAAAAAATTCTTGTTATTATGTTTATTGGACAGCATTTAGTACATATTCTAATTTACTACCTATATGGGGTTTTACTGCTTTTAATGATTTAATAATTATAAAAACTATCTAACTCACTCATTTACATCACATACTTTTTAAAAAAACATTATGAATACATTTTAAAAGTGTCTTATTCTTAATTAAACGATTTATAATACATTTTTATGTTTTAGGAATAAATCATTATTACTCCATCAGAGTAAACTGGGAAACGAGTTCAAGAAATGTAATAAAAAGACGTCAACAAGGTATACAAATGGTATTGCTTACTTGATTGCTACTGACATGCAGCCATACAATGTTGTGTCAAAAGACGGTTTTAAGCACATGATGGCTGTGTTGTGTCCTGGTTATACAGTTCTTAGTAGACAAGTGTTTACTGATACTAAAATCCCTACTCTTTATGCTGATGTGAAAATGAGAATAGCAGATTAACTTCAGAGTATACAGTAACGTTTGATTGTTGGACTTCAAATACATTACACCCTTATATTGCAATTACTGCTCATGGGATTAATGAAATCTGGGAGTTAAAAACATTTTGCCTAAGTTGTACAAGCTTGGACATTGAACATACAGCCAATTAATGTAAAGGAAATGGTACTTTCTATTCTCGAAGATTGAAAAATTCCACTTTCAAAAATATCAGGTATTACAACTGACTCCCCCGGTGGGACCCACCTTGTCGCGGTGGGGGAGCTTGAGGGCCTTTAACTAGGTCTTACCAAGCGGTCCTACTCCCGACTATGACCTTAACTGGTTGTAGTTGAAGTTCACAGAGCCACTCCTGATTTTGATTGGTTGGGGATGCTAGGTTGGAGGTAGCCTGCTAGCACTTAGCAAAGCCCAGTGGAAGGTAATCACTTTAAAAAATACTGAGCCGGCCATTACTTTAACTAGTCGGGGCTGGTAAGGCTTGAGCGAGCCTTTCACCACTGATAGATTGTCTTCCTTAACCCCCAACTCGTCAAGGGGGTCTCTTGGCACGGAGGTAGACACGTGTCCACGAGGATCCTCTGGAGCACCTGGCGCCCCCCACAATATACAGCCTTCTCCACGGTAAGCTGCTCTGCCGTGGGGTGACGACCTTTGCATACTCACTCGTGGGATCTTTATGGAAGATAAGAAACAAAGCGGATCACCAACCGTCAGTTTGATGAGCGGGAGTCAAGCCGCAAAAGTAGCACAAGGTAAACCTGAGTCAGTGAGCAAAGGAAAGATGTCCAGGGACAAAACCCAGGGCGGGATCGATGCAAAGCGTCCAGAGGTAGTTGACGAAGAACTGATGGAACCTTTCAGTTACTGTGACGAGGTGGAAAGAACTTAGTTGAAAACGAGGAATATCATTGATGGGCTTAAAAAATTTTGTGACAACAGGAACGTGCACCAGCCAATCAAGGCCTGGGTGCTGAGGTCTCCAAACTTGATCTCCAACCGGTCCTCAGGAAGCTGAGGAGTAGCATCTTCCGGCTTGATGAGGAAGTTAACGACGCTAGTAGGCGCAATATAGAGAGATCCTATCGGGAATCCCAGGCTTCCTCGGTAGCTTCTCAGACGGACATACCTTTGGGAACAGCATTCTCCAATGCTTCAAAGAACATGGCAGTGGTAGATGCCCCGTTACTAGATGTGCTGGAAGCGATTAAACATCGACTCGATGAACAGCATAGGGACATCGAGTTGCTGAAAGCACATCGCGAACGGCCTGTCCTAGGGCCTACGGTACCTCTTGCAGAGGTATTAAGTGCACCTTCTCGTTTCACACTTGGAGATAAGGCGAGGAGTAAGGTTTTGTCCCGTGTTTTGACGAACACGGATGATGTTGATGAGACGGGTGCTCCAGAAAGCTCCGAGATATACAAGGACACGGTCGACCAACCTTGGGAACCCGTGTCCCGCAGGAAGAAAAGAAAGCTCAAGCCTTCCACAGCGGCTCCTCCCCCGTCAAGTCAAATTCCGGTGGTGAGCAGGAAAGCAAACACAAAGTCTCAAAGGCCTGTGGCCCTTGTTCGGAAACGAGTCCAAACAACAAAGGCGGTCATAATAAGCGAACCCAGAGACGGATTGTACTCAGAGGTCATGAAGCAAGCTGCTAGCTCGATCGATCTTAAGGAGCTGGAGGTAGAAATAACCAACATGCGACAAACTAAGGCGGGCGGTATTTTACTAGAGGTCAAGACCGATGAGGAGGCAACTAGGCTGGAGGAGAAGTTGAGGTCGACTCTCAAAGAGAAGGCTAAAATAACTAAGCCATCTCGAAAAACTCCAGTTTTGATTGTAGGGGTACCATCTTGGTTACCAAAGGAGGATGTAGTTAAAGATATTACGGCGGCAGACAACGAGTTGACCGGAATAGATGTTGTTCTCAGGGATAACCCAGGCGGCGGGCGAGTAGCCCGCTTGGACGTACCGATGACTGCGGCCTTGCGGCTAGCAGAAAATAGGACGGTTCGGGTGGGCTGGGCCGACTGCCGCGTGAAGCTTCTGGAAAAAAAAACTCCGAGATGCTTCAGATGCCAGAAGTCAGGCCACATGGCGTCAAACTGCACAGCGCCCGCAGCCGTGAAGTGGTGCCATCGCTGTAAGAAGGATGAACATCTGGTCAAGGATTGTGAAGGTGAACCTCCTAATCAAAGATTAGAACAGGACAAAAAACAAACAAATTAGTTAAGTCACGTAAAATGTGGGCTGAAGGCCAATTTTGAGGGGATAGAGCCCCTCGATATATTGTTTGTAGTATTGTGTTTTTGTATCTAATATTTTACACAATAAACGATGTAGCGAGGAGGAAGTATTGCTTTGCGGCGGTTCCCTCCTGGTTACGATATCGTAATAAAAAAAAAAAAGTATTACAACTCATAATGGTATTAACATGATTAAAGTGGTACAACTATTGGACTTATTTCATGTTAGCTTCTTTGGGCACACTTTGAATAATGGTGTTTCAGCTGTTCTAAAATTAAAACCAGTAAATTACATCATAAATAAAGTGACCAAAATTCGAGCAAAATTCCATTATAGTTCAAATATGCGCCGGTTGCTTAAAAAAGCTCAAGAAAATCGTCAACTTCCAATTAAAGTAATGCCAGATGCCTCTGAGACTCGATGGTGGTCTTACTTGCCAGCACTTGAGTTTATAAAAGACCATCATGTACCTCTTCGTGATGTTTTATATGAATTAGATTAAATTCCAAGGCTCTACTACTGCTTCCAAATAATGAGGAACTTGTACTTTTAAATTTAATATGTACAATTTTAAAGCCTCTTCAAGAACTTCGTGAACATATGTCAGATGAAAAGGTAGTAACTGCTTCAGGACTTTAACCTGTATATTCTCGCTTGGAAAATAATTTACTACGTTCGGATTCGACTTCATTTACTTGTAGCTTAAGTCAAGTAACTCAAGAAGCTGAATATGAAGACCTTTTTTCTGAAGAAACAAAATGTGAGATCTTGACTATTGATTTTGGTACTAAAAGTTCTAGTTTTGAGACTGTGGAAATTAGTGATGAAGAAACTCAAAACAATTTACATTCAGTATCAACAGTATTAGAACATATTAATTTTCATATAAAAAAGAAATTCTTATTCAACTTACAAAGCAATACAACTACTCCTCTCAAATATTAAAGCTACAAGCTATGACTAAGTTGAATCCTAGATATAAATCCAGATTTATTGACTCTCAACAAGATGTTGTAAATCATATAAAATTAGATATGGGCACTATTGGACACCAAGAATGTAAAAAAACTGAAATTGTAAAAAAAGAAGGTAAACTTTAATTCTTATAAAAAAGTAAATATTTATTTATTAATATGATATGGGTAATGTCAACATTTGGATAATGTTGATATTAGTGATATGTTATTATTTTATACATTCATATTCACTTACTTTATTATACCTATATAATATATATTATATTGTCTTTTATAGGTTTGGCAGCATTTTTGTCAACGGAAATTCCAACAGTCAACGGCAGCCCACATCTTGATCTAAACTCGCTTGGATTCAATAAATACCTGAACATGGATCCTATAAGTTTAGATTCAGACCCTTTAAAGTGGTGGAATGTCTATGAAAATGAATTTCCAACTTTAGACATTCTTGGTAAAACATATTTATGCATACAGGGTACAAATGTTCCGAGCGAACTTATGTTCAGTTGTGCTGGAAATATTATAACTGATCATAGATCATCTCTTTCAACAGATCACGTTGAAGAACTTATATTTTTGTCTATGAACTCAAAATTTATGTCAAAATAATAAAGTAAATTATTTTATTATGAATTGGATATCTTATTTTATTTATTAATTTAACAAAGAAGTAAATTAAATCATATTAATCTTATAATTTAATGATATATTATTGTTTTTAATAATAAATTAAATCATAACTATAATGATTATAGTTATGAGTATATATTTAGTTATAGTATAATCTATTATATAACCAAAATATTGAAAATACCGGAATATCGAATCAAAGTACCGGTATAACGATATTTTCGATATACCGATTCATTCCGGTATAAAATATCATATCGAAATACCGAAGGAAAAAAAATACTGTCACCCCTACGTTTTTATATTTATGAAGTTTTGTTTTTTTTATTAATATTTTAATATTATACATATTTACCATATATAATATACTCGTGGAATATAGACTATTGTTTAATTAATTAACTTTTTATGAACAAATTATGTATATTTATTAATTGCTCAATTATTTATTAATATTACTACATGTGTATAATATTAATTGTATTTTGTAAATTGTATAACTGTCGTTTGCTATTTTATGAATTTGGTCTAACAGGTCCATTAGAGATGGTATGTCAATATTTAAATCTTCAGTCAAAGAGTGAATATTCAATGATTTATTGGTGAAGTTATTAAGGATGTATTTGAATTGGAGGAATGTCATAGGCCGATTGGTTATGAAAAACTCCACGACTGGTTTTAGATCTTCTTTAGGATTTTTTCCTTGTCTGTTTGCTGAATTAGATCGCAATCGTATTTTGAATTTCTTTGTGTCTTTTCCTTTATCTGGGGTGGTTGTAGGTGCGATTAAATTATTCGATGTAGCTGGGGATTTTAAAGACGAAGAATCAGAAAGAGGTCTTTTACGTATTACGATTGGTGGAAAATTAGGAATTTCGTCGAATGTGTTTTGTATTGACGAAGGGGGTACGATTTCATTGGACCAATCCATAGTTGTTTGGTCTTCACACATTAGCGCCCAGCGTGAACATATGGCAATGTTTTTATAGACTCTATACCTTTTTTTCCTGTATACTATCGTTATCGGAATCGTAACAATGGATGTTTATCAACGTAATAACATGTCTAGATTACGATTTAACAATTAAAATCAATTTATCATTGATTGTTTTCTCGGAAACACACTTTTGATTTCACGAATAATATAACCAATGAAAAAATGGATGTTCGCTTCGAGTAAGTACATTTTAGCATACACACATTTTTTTTTAAAGTTACGGTATATTGATTATTTACTTTTTAGACATTCTAAGAACACTTCGTAATAGTCTGAAAATATTTTGATTATATTGGAAATAGTTATTGCCTTCTAAGTCTTGATGTTGCCATATGGCAATACTAGGCGTTTCAATATATATATCTTTATTATTAATATTTTTATTTTGAAAGGCCGGGTCTTTCGCTTTCTGAAGCATTGGATATATTATTGAACAATGATAAGATGGAGGGGGATATTTTCATTGAGTCACCTCATACTAGTGTCGACATTGATGAAAATTCAGGGAATGAAGACGGGAGTGGGTAAGATATAATATTATCATTAGACATTTTCATATTTTGTAAATAAATCACGTAATTTTTATAGTTTAGTTGATAATCTGACATCTCGACAATTGATGGTAAATGCTAAAATTCGACTAGGAAATAGAGAAAGAATAGGCAACTTTTGTAACGAACTAGTTCAACCTACAGATATATCTCCCACTTCCATCTCGACTCATAGATCACCGTCTGTTGAAACATTGATTTTAACACCTGAAAAACATCGAAAGTGATTGGAGGCTAGAAAAAAATCCAAACAAATATCTTGTTGGGAAAAAGAGGCATATTTTGACATTGAAAGACCCACTTCATTTCCCAAAACAGATTAATCTAGGTATAAAAATATATCTGTTACAGACATTTTTGATAACTTTAGTTGTTGAAACATTTAGTTGTTGAAACTAGGCGTTCAGTTCGGTTTCTACCATTGCAGTGTTCAGATGTGCGTGGCGATTCATTATCTGTTTGTCCATTAGCAATAGTGCCGATATTTTCGGAATTGTATTAATTAATTAAGTTTATCGTTTGTCGTGCAACGCATAGCATCCACCTCGGGTGGAGTAGGCAGTAAGCCTAATAACACTACATCAAAAATCAAAGTAAATCTTCAAAAAAACAAACAACATTCGGAATGGAAAGTTATGACGAAAAAAAGCAAATCGTCAAACGACAGTGAACCACAACAAATCTCACCTAATCTACAACACATTATCGACAAGAACCCTCAACTAATACCATCAGGTACACAGTTTCATTTTAACGATTCTAAAACGGGATATAATAATATCAGTACTGATAATTTACTACCTAATGCGCCCGGTGACCATCACTCCGTCGTAATGGATTTAGATAATCTACCCGCTAACGCGTCCGATAATACTGGTACCGATAAGGCGATAGTCTCAAACGATCAAAGTTCTTTCGGTTCAGAACAGTTAAATTCAAACTACCGCGATCCTAATTTGATTAAATTTTCAGAAAAATTCACAGGTTTGCCTATCGTAGTAGTAGAAGCAGTTTCGGATAAAAATAATATTGGTAAACTTCATCCAATGAAGGTTGGTAAGCTTCTCTTTAATAAATTTAAAGGCGTTTTACGCATTGAACCAATCGGCGTAAGAGTAAAAGTTACGTTCGACTATGTTACGAAGTTACGTTCGATAATGGTATTTCCGCCAACACCTGCCTGGCTTCGGCCGAGTTATACAACATGAGTTTACATGCGTATATCCCATCAACTCTGGTTTATTCATTCGGTATTATAAATCTTGACGTTTCATTTCCCGAAGAGGATTTTTGGCATGGTTTAGAATCAAGTGTGCAAATTGTCAATTTCCGTCGCATCTCAACTAGCATAAATGGTAGCCCACCCTTACCATCTACAATGGTAGAATTGAAGTTTCTTTCTCCAGCTCTTCCGGAAAAAGTCTCTATTTACAAAGTGCTATTCAGAATATCGCCCAGCATTAGATCTCCAGTTATATGTAAAAACTGTCTGCGTTATGGTCATACTACAAAATTCTGTCGTGGTAAAACCAACTGCGCTCACTGTGGCCTACCCGATCACTCTATCAACACCTTCTCCACAAAAGAGGAAACTGATCCTTCTTGTTTTCACTACAAAGGGCCACATTTAGTCACCGACCGCTCGTGTCCCGAATGGTCTCGTCAAAAAAACATAAAAAAGGTTATGGCCACAGAAAATGTATCTTTTAAGGACGCAGCTTTCATTGTTAAAAACAATATTGTCAATAAGTCAGCAACTTTTTCTGAAACAGTTATTAAATCTAGTGACAATGTTGTAAAAGAATCCAGCAGTAATGCTTTTAATATCTCAAATGAGACCTTCCCTAACGTTTCTAAGTTGCTTACGAGGTTTAAAAAAAAAGTTCTATTCATAACGTTCTGCGTAGAAAAATTAGTTTTACTCCTCCCAAACAAGTGTTTCATTCAGTTCCTGACAACAAAGAATACTTTTCCCCCAATGGCACCTGTAATGATGTGCGCTTAGCCATGATATATCCTAAATTTTAAATGTATAATAAATAATATGTAATAAAATATAATAATATATATAATAATTATAATAATAACATCTGTATAATAATTATAATAATTGATAGTTTTAAATATAAGATAAAACTCACACATATGCACATATACACACACACACACTCTTATCTGTATAAGATTTAGATATATAAGGTGACTGGCAGTCGCCGACACTCAGCGTGTGCGTTGTTGCCGTCTTATGGTATAAGAATTCATAAGCGAGTCGTTATACAAAAGACATATACAACTATTTAACTGTGAAATATTTGTTAAAAGATAATTCGTGTGTTTATAAAAATAAAGTTAAATATAAATAATGTGTTTATAAAAATAAAGTTAAATATAAATAATGTGTTTATAAAAATAAAGTTAAATATAAATAATGTGTTTATAAAAATAAAGTTAAATATAAATAATGTGTTTATAAAAATAAAATTAAATATAAATAAATAGTTAATTTAAAGAAAAAAAGGTGTATTTATTTTAATCTATTAATTAGTCACATAACATTATATCTTGAGTACGAAATGCAATCGTAACAAGCAAGTCAACACAGGGATCAGAAAGGTAATATTATCAGATTATAATTATTTAACAAGTGATGATTTAGGAACATAGAATCAGTGGCGGCTCGTGGTATGGTGCACAGGAGCACGTGAACCACCCAAAAAAATTACATAAACAATTATTATATGCCATAATAACATAATATAATTGATGATTATACAAATGGTCTGTAATTAAAAAAAATATTAATATTTATATTAATAAAAACAAGTTTTTGCAGCTTTTATGTTAAGAAATATATTTATAAACGAT
>JACXSJ010003774.1:0-19423 GCA_014851325.1 Pentalonia nigronervosa | reverse complement strand
AAAAAATGCTACCCAGTGCATCAACTGTAAAAGTTCCAATTATTTCGTTGGCAATAAAGCGTACTTCTGCATCAGTGGCTTCGTCTATTGAGATCCAAATTTTTTACCGCTCACACATTTTTTAATATTTTCTAATGTTTCCAAAAATATGTTGTCAATATAACCTTTACGGAGAGTGGATTCTTTCGGTATTTTTATTTGTGTAGAATTCCAAAAATTCTTAAAAATGTTTATTTTTTTAGTTTATAAAAAGGTATATTGGCTGACAACATTGCTTTGGATAAGTCTTTATTAAAATCGTTTTTTTTTTTTTTTTGTGAAAGAAGTAGATACAAGTTATTGATTTTTGTTAACTTCAATTGTTGTCGGTTAATATTCTAAATGTATTTTGCTGTTTTTATATGTTCAATAACAATGAATCATTTCTCAGCACTAACTTTAATATCACATATTTTACAATACAAAACGGATTTATCGCCGAAAAATTGTTTCACTGAATTATTTTATAAAATCGTTAGGCCGATGATAAGGTTTTGGTTTAGGTCTAGGCATTTTTTAATTATTGTATTATGGGTTCTCGTGATACTATTTGAAAAGAAAAAACAAGGCACGAAAACAAATGCACAATGCCAACTGTCAATTTTTACTATTCACGAGGCCGTCTGGCTTCTATCTACTGGTCATAGCATATAGAATGTTATTTTGGTATCATTATCGCCTTATAGGGAATCACGTATGCAGTTTACCGATAAGTAACAATGCAATACAATAGTGATCGACAAGAACACAAATACTTAAAATATTTATATGATACAAAAAATAAAACTATCATACTAATATCTCAGGTCCAGGAATTTTATAAAGATAAAAAACATACTCCTTAATGTAAATACTTGTGAAATATGCACTTATAAAATGAAAAATGGTCAAATATGCAACTATAAATTTTAAATATAAAACAAATTACAAAACAAGTTTCTATAGTACTTAGCTATGTTTTTAATGATTATTTAAAAACAAGCAAACTCCTAGAAGTCCTGAGCCCTAATCATAACCAATAATTTCGTCTTTAAACATTTATGATATCACAGGTAATGGGGACGCAATTCAGACATACTCATGAAAAACCTGGAACCCAATTAGTATTATATCTTTTTATACATTTATGTATATTTAATATATGAAATTATGGTCGTAGTCTGTGAGTTCTATTGAAAATATCATTGATGACACGCGGAGGCGTAGACCTATTAAAGATGTACAATTATTTTAAAATCCGGACGTACTCGAGTGATGGAAAATTGCTGTCCGGTAAGACAATTATTGTATTGTTTATCCGTGATTTAGTAGTGAACTCAACTCACATACGATTTTCTGATTATCCCGATCGTAATAATAATTGTACCCTCTTCGTCCCGTGTACCGATGGCCAACAATAACCCTTCTAGTTGTTGAATCTTCGGGTTTCAGAACATTTGCGAAACGTTTCGTTCGGCGTGCACCGAATCGCCGCTGGTTTCGTGTCATCAGCTAGTTATATCCTCTCCGTTTGTAGGCGTGACGACCGTGTTGTATTTTATTCGCTCCGTACGACCGATCGACTATAAAATATATATCGTTAACAATTCGTTTTATTTTTCGAATTTGATTTTTTATCGCATATGATAGTAGTTATTCGCTTCAGAGTGGGGAGCCCTCGACGTGGGCTACTGTGGGTTAGTAGATAAGATTTTTTTTTTATTACGAAAACCTTCGAGAATCACGTCGAAACGATACTGCACACGTCCGAGATCCGCAACAAATCGAATTGATTGCCTTGAGTATATATTTTACGAGGGGCCTCAGGAGGATCGATTATGCCACGTCAAACAAACATTTCCTCGATAAAATATGTTGTTTTAAATATTCATTGTAAAATTGACACTAGAAATGTTCTTGATCACGGTTCTTGTTGACCGCACAATACCCGCGGGGCTGAATTTATACAACCAAGGTGCGTATGTGTGTCAGAGAGGTCGCAGTAAATATTTAAGACGACCTACGATTTTTATAAAGCTTATAACAGTTGTATAGATTTTATATTTTTTTTTCGTATTGTCACCAAGCGTGTTTGTTTGGAAATAAGTTTTTCAGATATTTTTCATAAATGATAAGCGTCGGTGGTGGGATCAGCGAGGCAAATACCATAGGTGTGCAAGCAGTGCAACCAGAGGGGCGCAAGCAGATGGCCTCTGAAGTATTTACCAAGATCGTTGGTTATATGATATGTGTTGTTTTAACGATCTTATGTAATAGAAATATAAGAATGGATTACAAAGTCGCATAATGTGTTATTTATTATTAAAAGTGACTGCAAATTTAACGAGTTAAGTTTATTTTTCATGTTAGGCAGTTATTAATTAGTTAATTATTTTTGTTATTAATACAATAAATGATTAATAATTAATACAAATTTGAAAAAAATTTGTAAATATAAATGTTTACCTTAATTAATATAGTCATGTTATGTTAATTTTTTACCAGTATACCAATATAGCCCATACATTTTAAATATTTTTTGTTTTGTACAATATTGAATATTATAGGTAGGTGTTATATAAAAAATTATTATTTTTTATTTTATTAAAAAATAATCGAAAATATTATTTAAAATGTTATATATATATATATATATATATATATATATATATATATATATATATATTGCAAATATTAGGTTGTAAACTGTCGAAGTGTTAAATATACAATTTCATGATTCCAATAAAGATCGATGAAATTATTTATATAGGTACAACTTTTTATGAATGTTTGTACACAATTACAAACTTACTTAAACCAAAGTTTTTCTTGAGGTACTTAGGATTGTCGTACCCGTGCTTTAATATTTGTCTTTTTGATATACTTATCAACATTTGACTATCAAGAAACATAATAACAGCACTCAGAAAGTCAGAACACATATTTCCATTAGTCGCTTTATTATGATTTATCGGAGAATAATAACGATATTATTACAAAAATGTTTTCTAACAGAAAAATTATAAAAGCCAATTTATTATAAATATAACCAAATAAAAAGTCCACTCAGCCCTTTAAGAAAAATCCCCTCCTAAATACGAATCTTGTTTCATGTATAAATTTATAATACTGCAATGTGATTTTTAAAGTACAGTAGAGTCTCGTTAATTCGAAATAGATGAGACCGTACTCTATCCGGATTATCGAAAATCCGGATTAAACCGAATGACGTATTTTTTTTAACTTACATACTAATAAATATTTTTCAAAAAACACCTTATGTATTTATATAAATTAAAAATTTATTGATTTACAATTTTACATTACACATTATTATTGTTCTTATTGTGATATATGGTTTACTTATCGATTTCGGTGTATTCTAGTGCCGTAAGTGTGTATAACTGCAGCATACAATACCTACCTACTTAATATTTTATAAAATTATCACTGGTAATTCATTGATAGTTGCCACCCAGTAAGACGCAATAGAAATTAATTTCAGAATTTGAGACGTAAGATTCGGTGGCAGTTTATTATTTCCTATGGATATACCAACAACACACAGTTATTAAACCATATACCAAATTACATCAATTACGAATTTTAAAATAATAATTGTAAATTCATTGTTTGTATGGTGAATGGCAGCCAGTGTAAATACCCTTCACTATAAATAAATTATTTGGTGCCTAATATACGTGTGGTTATAATACACAAAACAAACGTACCTATAGGTTATACGGACATGTAACTAGTTTTTTATAACATGGTCAGCCAATCTAAGAGGCACCACAACTTTTTAATTGAATTGTATAGTTCATTGTTTTAAAGCCAAATCGGGAATAATAAATTACATGTTCACTTCATGCGTGCTAATACCCGGCTTTGGATACGCATGCTATTGGTAACCCATGTTGTCACGCTATCATCCACTGACGTGTGAAAAACCAATTTGTTTAAAATTTGTTACGTGCATAGAAAGTCAACGCAAGCAGCTGATATAATTTCATATGAAGGCTTATATAATTGTCCTATACGCTCTTCATATACAGTTCTAGAAATATCTAAAAATATGTACGAAATCTGCCATGTAATATGTAATTATTTATAATACAGTAAAACTTCTATTAATAGACACTTTTAAATTCCCCGGCATATATATATATATATATATATATATATATATAATAGGGATATAACCTCTTAACAGCGGACACTCCTCATAGCGGACGTGAACACTAAAAATTGGTTTTGAAAATTATCTCTCATAAATGGACATAATGTATGTATATTCTACATAACAAAATTTTTTAAGTAATAAAAATACTATATTTATCCTGTATAAGTATATTTTGTTCATATCTTATTATCTTAGTGGTTTTCCTATATTTTATACATTTCATTTATTTTTTATTATCTTAATGGTTTTTCTATTTCGATAAATGAAAATTGGTTCGGTTACATCAGTTGAGTGTTTGCGTATTTGGGCACATTCTCAGAATTTGTACCAGGTGCTATTCAAATTGAAGACTATATTTCTATAGATTTTTTTATAGAAGACAATGTACATTATTAATATTAGGTATGGTCAATTTTAATAAAGAAAATTTTAATGGAGAAGAAACCGAACAATCCAAAGAAAAATATGAGTCGATATACGATTCAACGTATGGAGAAGTTTGGAAAACAATAAATAATTTAAAAAATATATTTCAAAAATAAACGATATGAGATATCATATAAACACATATAGATACATCATAAATGTAGGAATTTTATTTTACAGTTCAATACAGATGCGGTGAATTAGTGCTAACTTAAGTAAGGGGCTACGTGTCTTTACTACAATCCTTGACTGTCGACTTAATTTAGCGATTTGTGTGGGGGGTTTCCACAATTGACGATCCTAAAACGACTGTCTTAGATGTCTACCGGAGTGAGTCGAATTATGTGTTTACCTGGGCGTTTGTTTCCACGTTCAGACGACTGACTGCGGTGTCCAAGCGAAATGTGGTCTCGACAAAGACCAACTTTATACGTACATCATCAGGACGTGATCGGAATCGATGTGAACGTTATGTTCGTCGTGTGTGTAATTTTTTCGAAAGATCGCCGTCCTTACTTGAATACTCCGCCGGATACAAACCGATGCCAGGGTTAACTGGAGGTCTAGTGTTGGATCGTCAAAAAGGGTGAACTATGCTTGTCTACTTTTCTTCAGTGATGATGATTTTATGTCGTCAAGAAAAATTCGATTAAAAAATTTATGGATTGCTCTAAGATGTTCATAACTACTTTTTTTGATTGTGACAGTTGGTGATCGTTGGTGAAACGAATCACCTGTGTTGATAATGTTAAAAATTACATTGATTCGATATAGCCGTGGTTATATATAACGTATTGTTTTATATGCTTTTTTCGTGAATCGTAGTAATCGTATAGTGTTTTACAGCAACCGTTCTTCGGCGTAGCAATGGTGAATTTCCCTTTCTGTCACGTGGTTGCTTAGCTGGTTGCAGATATAATCCTGCTGTCCAAGGGCAGGAGATCACAGTGTTTGTATATATTATACAACTTGTTAATATTTATATTGATGTTTCTAATTGAGGACCAATTTTATGATTTTACATGATCGTGAATATGTTTTACCATTGCATATGGTGATATAAATTCTCATAAAAAAAAATTGTTTTGTAAACATTTTTGTGAAAGTTGTATGTTTTAAAAATGTTATTATTTCTTATCAAATAATTTTTTTAATATTATAAAGTGATAGTATGTTTAATTTACATAATATTATATTTAAATCTGTATATTTGCGTATTACCATTTGCTTATTTTAATATTATTTCAGACTATTACAGAACACAATGTAGAAAACACAAATAAATTCATCTTGGTAATAAAAGTGCATTTTTATCTATTATTAAAATATTTTATTATTTATATTTTTAATTGGAAATTCAGTATATAAACGTTTTTTTATATTTATCAAATTTACCATTTTTTGTTATTTAATGTTTGAGTTATTTTCACAATTTTAGATTAACTTTTTTTTAAATTGCAGTGTATTTAGTTTTAGCATAAGACCATATGTCATAACTTTTCAAAATTGATAGTCGATAAATAATATGCTTTATTATTTAACAGGTAGGTAAACATTTTAATTTTAATTTATATTTACAGTCGTTAGATTCTTAATAAAAATTACACTTTAAATAAATTTAAAAAATAATTATATTTTTTTTCAATCTAAGTGTTTTGTTTAACGTTATACTTGTTTATATTTTATATAAACAAACAGTATGATTATATCAATCGCACAGTCTCAAAAATTAATTATGTTAAAAAAAAAACAAATAAAAAATCAAATCGTTAAACAAAGTTAAAAATTGTATTAAAAAATATATTAAAAAATGTCAATAAAAATGTTCAAGCTACATCTCTAATTATATACATCAAACTTGTAACATAATTCAATGATAATGCAATGCAACCGCTACTTAATCCGATCAACCTATTCTAACGTTTTAAATTAAATCATTGCAGTATTTGGATTTAAATATTTAATGTAGTCAGTCCTATTAATTATTTTCAATAATTTTAGAAAATATTTGTTTCAAATATATTATGAAAAATAACACAAAGTCATCAATTTAAATTCATCTGATGGGCTCATATATTTTATTCAAACAGTCATTCTTTGTTTTACTTGTACACTACTATCTGATGTTTTGTCTAAATCATCCGATCAAGATTGACTTTCAAGAATTAAAAAAAAGTAAGAAACTTAGTCTACTGACATTTTTTAAGTATTCTATATTATAATCCAAATTTTTGACGGAGCGTATAGTTTATGAATGTGCTTACAACAATATATTATGCTATATTATATATCTTATACCGTCACTAAAATGTTTCATAAATAACTGGAGTATTATATGTTGTCAAAAAAAAAAAAACTGTATAATTCATTGTAATTTAATTCGAAAATGTGTTTCTAATTTAAATACTTAAAACGCAAAAATATCAATAGATTAGTAATTTTCCTGAACACAATAATGTTGAACTAAGTCATACTAATTTAAAATGGATTGATAATATCGATTTTTACAAATGACGCACTAGTTATAAACAATATCTATATATATATATATATATGGATCGACCTATGTTTGACATTTAAAAATGTTCTAAAAATCTGTTATATATATAATAATATAAATAGGCACACTATTTATTGGGGAATCCGCTGTGTATGTTGTAAATAAAAGCAAATTTCATAAAATTACTATTTTGCTGGCTTTTAATTTCTTGGGTAGAATATGACTTCGAATGATCTTTATCAGCTATATATTTTTAAATAATACGATTGCATACAACATATTTTTTACCTATTAACTTTCGTGCAGTGTTACCGCATCAATTTGTTATTGGTGACAAAACAATAATCATAATGTATTTACTTGTTCTAACACAATCCCACGAAAATAGATGGTTATCAAAAAGCGGCACATTTTTATTTTTTCATAAAAGAAGATTATAATTATTATACATTTAGCATTATTAAAATACAACATAGGTTATACAATCAAAATTTAAATTATAACTTGTCATATAAACGAACTTATCGGTTTTAGGAAAAAAAAAACAAATTTTTAATGGAATTTTTATTGGTTAGTATACACACTCCGCTCATCAAACGTTAATTAGTACTTAAAATTATATTAATAAACGAAGTAAAAATATTATTCAAAAAAAGTAAAAAACTTATAAAAATAAATGAATACAATTATTTGTAATAAATATAATTATTTTTTAAAAAAAAAAAACTTCGTTTCGCAACGGCACTAGGTTATGTAAAAAAATAAATATATTTTCGAAATAATGGTAATAAACACCTAAATAGCTGCTGATTACCATACAGGGTGCTGCGAAATTTGGAAGACCGTGTTTATGTGCAGTGTGTACCACGTGCGTCGAGAAAAATCACAATCGAATGTTACACACTGACGGCCGAGAGTCTCTTCGGACAGTCCGATATATTATTATTATTGCCGATAGCGGTGGTGGTGTCGTGGCAGCGGGGAAATGCATTATCAAACACAAATCCTCCACTCGTTTTTCGCCGCTATTCCGCTCGCGACCGTACAGATACCTACAACTACTACGGATAATAATTTAAAACAGACTCACGGGAATCGACGTGGCAGTTAATTACGCGGTGCTTAAATTTTTTATTTATGTCAAATCGTTTCCGTCCGTGAAAAATGCAAGTACATAGTTTATCGGCCGACGGACGACAACCACTCTGGCGAAAAAAGTCCGCGCGCCGATGTGTTACACGTGCGGTACGCCTACGTGGGACACAATGAACTATCGTAAATATTACGTAATATAAAATATTGTATAATATGATATTTGTATTAATATGTAATATCACGGTCGCGTGCACCTACAGCTCGCATTAAAAATTATAACTGTTCTGTGGACGAGTGGGAATTTTTGCAACCTAGTGCCGATGCGTCCGGAAGACGGCTTCGTACCCGCATGCGTTGTAGGTATCTGGCTTACACACGATTAACATGGTGAATCTAACCTAACCGGATATCACTACGGGTTTTTTTAAATGGTCAATAGGTATGTATTTGAGAAAACTTGCGTATCATTGAAATTGTAAAAGAGAACCATAAACTGTACTCCAACGAAATGTTTTTTTTTTTTTTTAATATATTATTATTATTATTGTTCAATAAATCATCCGAAAATCGCGTTAATAAATACATAATACAATAATACATAATAAATTGAAAATACATTTTCGATTTATAAAAAATAGGATGATGCTGCCCTAATAAGCAAGCTTGTATAGTTTGGTGTAGCTATTTAATTACAGTTAGGTACAATTATTATACTGATATGGTTTAAAATATACATTTTTAATTTTAAACGGAATATATAAAAGTAAAAGTTTTAAATAAAAATTATAAACATAATATGTATATATTCATTTTAGATTTTCTATATTTATTTTTTCGATCAATTTATTAAAACGAAAATAATCAGGTACCTACATTTAACTAATTTTAACCAGATATATACACAAACTGTAGTACAAATCTGATACTTATACTTGCTTATGTGTTAAAGCAGAGAGACGAGATAACACATGTGGGCACAACAATACTATAATATGTTAGTTCTATAATTATGTTATTTATATTCAATGGTATTATTTTTTTAGTTTTACGGACGGTAGGTATTGCAGACATCCCCGACGCCAGTGGTAAATCGAGCGTTTATATATAACTATATACCAGTGCCCGAAACCTAATTGAACCTTTAAATGAATGGGAGAGTATATTTATTTTCGTCGTCGCTTTCTTACGCAGCATATAATATTTTGTGTTCTTTGTTTTGGTCATTGACGTCGACACAATAACATCATTTTTCACTGTAATATTATTTTTTCGGGTTTCAGTGAAATCGTAAAAAATAATTCCTACACTCCTGGCCTTGTCCGATATTGCGGGAAATAGTATCGTAATAATTTAAAACCAGATTTTTTTTTAACGGTCACGAGAAACTGATTGCCTTACTTCCACAATTATATTCGGAGGGCTATAAAATATTTGACAATTATTTTGATAGAAACGTGTTTATAATATATAGTATCTATAACGTATATAAATCGGCGTGGGAAACATTTTAGCTGTCACGTTATTTGGTCGAAATACATTTCATCTGAAAGCACCTTTAATATATATTGGTACCTAATATATGTTCGGATCGAAAATAATTCCGAAAGCACAGACGTAATGGTATAACGTAGTTGGGTACAACGAATATATCAATACGATTTAATCTTTATCGACGGCAATGATTTTCGAGCTCGTACATGCAAGACCGAGATAATCGCCAGGTGGAGAGACATACTTGATGATAATCAATTGATGTTTTCGTGCGCGTCGAAACATTTGGATTGTACATTATTGCCTCATAATCGACTACAATCAATCAATCACGACAATGGTAGGCGCGCGACGCCATATTATTATTTTATTCAAGCGGGTGAGCGGGTGAGACTTCCTGCACGCGTGATTTGGCCGTTTCGGATGATGGCGAATTTAAAATCCGAATTTCGCCAAAAAGAAAACACAGACGGAACTGTAACGTCCCCTCTGCCAAGGGGCGTACGCGCTCGTATACGCCGATGTTCGTTTTGTTTATTTTTACATGGTCTCGGGGACTCGACCTCGGTGTGCAATATTACTGTTAGGAATCAGGATTACCTTATACAAGTAAAGTACTCAAACGTATATACTAAATATGTACCGTGTATTATAACTCACATTCTAATTATTACTATTACAATTATTACTAATCTTAACTTATTACCTGTAATATTATAACTACGAGGATTACCGATCGGGCTGTGGTGTGCCGTGTCGATTTCTGCTGTGGGTTGTCCAGGTCGTCCGTTTGGTCTTCTTCTCATTTGAGTCACTCCACGATTCCCAGGAGTCCCGGTCGGTCGTGTAGTCTTCTTCTCGTTCGAGACACCCATCAACTGCTTAGAGTCCCGGCCGGTCGTGTGACACATCGCCGCGTGCCAGAAATTCTACCCAGTATATTAGTCGTGTTCGACGTAATACGAGTAATGTACGATATCGATGATGAAATTCGTTATTAAACTAAGAGAATTATCGAACTAGTTTGTAACTTGATCCTTATATTCTGCAAGACACGTCATAATATAATTTTTTTATTTTATGTAAAATCATAATATGTGTAATAGTTCATTCTGAACAATTATTATTATGATTAAAATGCTATATGTTTCGTAATGAGTAAATCATAATGTTTGAATTTATTTTTTTACATATTTTAGCATAATATTTGAGTTAAGTAATCTATTTCCATAGTGGCGGGCTACAACCGACTTGTGAACACTGTAGCTTTGTCCAAATACGCACTAATAAACCATACAATAAAACATGTATTTAAGACTCTTTATTTATGTTAGAATGGTAGGGTTAAGGTTATAGGTTTAGTTATATAATAGTGAGGCTATTATACTCCAAATGTACTTAAAAGTTTATCTAAATTTAAGATCGAACTGAATTGGTTAACTTATTTTAGTTTTGTAATTGTACCTGTTTATTATTTGTCAATATTACAATCGTTAAATGTCGAATTTGAATGAACTTTATTTACATTAATTTTGTTTTGTAAAATAATCAATACTTGAAAAAAAAATAATAATTTTTAATACTGTCAAACATTATTACTTTTAAAGTTTAAAATAATAAAATACTTAGTTATCTCTCTTATTATATACAAAAAAGTTTTAAATATATTATTCAGTATTTTGTAATTGTTATGAAACCAAAAAAAAAAACAAAAGACACTTATGACTTATGAGTATAAATATTAAAAATATTTTAGATGAAGCATTTGAGGGTGTTGGAAAAATTTAGAGAGGTTTTCAAGTGGAGCAGAGTCCCGAAATAATATCATTAATTATTATTTTATTATCGTTATTATTTTTTATGTTTAAACATTTGTGCCTATTCATATCGTATTATTCAAATATATTTGTCTTGCATATATTTCCTGCGGGCACTATAGTTATATTACTTATACTATCATATATATAGATTATAATAATATTAGTGCGTATGCTTATGAAACGCGTAACCGACAATAATAATAGTGACGGTAGTGTATCAATAGTTATATTATAAACGTATTATCAATATCTCGCCAGTCTAATCAGATCGAAACCATACTAAAATTATGACCATATCACTTAAAGTGGCACGTCACAGCATGCAAGTAGACTAAAATACTGTTTGTGCGTTCAGAAGTGTGACCTTTTCAGTTCGTGCAGCGCAAACACAAGCTCGCACTCACACATGGTGGCCATTCGTGCAGGATGGGTGGGCTGGTGGGCGAAAAGGCTGTGTGCATATACATTCAAGTCCGACGAAGAAAGTTTTTAACGACGAGAGGAAGTCAACAAGGGCTGAAGAGAAGAAAAAAAATGTTGTTAATCTAGAGTAAAAGATCATAGCGAGCGATATGAATAATTAAGTGATAATTATGGTAGAGTTTTTCTCATCGTCGTTTTTCCACTCTTAGCAGTAGTGTACACATTTTCAGCTATGACGCCAAAAAGCCCGAGAAAAAATTAGTTTGTTTTAAAACTGGCATTAGTTTCACTTTTTTTTTTTTTTGTGTGTCGTTTATTTTTTTTCACTCTCAGATCGGCAAGTGCCGTTGCTGCTGCCCTGCTGTGGTATAACGGGAATCATTCATTATTTAGATTGTCATACGGCCACCGCGCGTATATAAAGACTATTTTGAGCTTGTTTATCTGTCTTATTATCCCGAGGCTTATCTTACACAGTTTCTGAGTATAAAATTAACAGAGCGTTCTAGAAAGAAAAAAAAACTTAACCGGTAACCCTCATTGGTATCTCTCTTGCGCTCTCTCTTGCTCTCTCTTTTACTCTATTTCTCTGTTGCAGAGTCACTAAACCACTTTTTTTCTTTATATAAACGTTGTTTTTTCTAATGTATATAAGATTACAGACAAGGAGGTTAAGCGTTTTATCCACTTTTCGTCCTATACTCTTTTATATCTATATATATATATATATATATGTTTGCAACGTGAAAGTTAGTTTCTAATTAACGATAAAGTTTCTAGAATTCCAGTTCAGGTAACATTCTGAAGAACATCGACCGACGGCCATTAACGCGACACACAAACGTGTCTATGAAAATTACATTTTTAATTAGTTGTACGCAATGATAAAAGCACAAAGCCTGTAAGCATAACGGCAATACGATTTCGGTAAATCTCTTATCCCGTAACGTAAACGAGTATAATGCGTATTTACACAATGTTCGAGTCATCATTGTCCGATCTACCATTTTTCGCTTTATTTTTTATATATTGTCTGACTTGTTCTTTGCCAATTTCAAAATTAACGTATGCTGTCTGTGATTATAACAATATCAATTCTGTGTTATAGATATTCTTAACATTTGAACAATATGTTTCGTCTGTGGAATAAAGTTGATCTCTCAAATGAGAATAACTTAGCTGAAAAAAATGAACCATATGTACGTTCATCTACATATTTGGCAATAAATTTATCATTTATTCATAAGTATTTATTAGACAAAATGTATTTGTCGTGTATTATTACTATATATCAAAAAGCTAATTTCCGAAGACAATGTAAACCATTTACAGTAAACGAATTAAAAACATTACTCTATAAAAAAAAAAAATAAATAAAAATAATACAACTAATCAAAATAATAAAAAGTTGTTACTACTTAATTTAGACAAAAAAAAAAAAAAATAAAAACAAAATTAATTAATATCAATGACTCATCAAGGTACAGAATCTAGTGTCGAATCAATATCCTTATCTGCTCAGCGTGGATGAAATATTTGTATATCTATAATAAAATCACACATGTTTTGGCCTAATATTTATTCTGATGTATATAATTTTATAAAAAAATACGATATTTACCAGAAAGTTAATCCTGCAGTTTTAAAATCTATTCTAGAACTGTAGCCAGTAACTGTGCCAACTGTTGTTATGAAACAAATAGGAATAGATATTGCCACATTGCTTGAAGTAAACCAAAATAAATATATCATTGTGGGAATGATTATTTCAATAAGTGGTCAGAAATTAAAGCTGTTTAAAATAAAATTGCTTAAACTGTTCCTAGATTTTTATTTGAACTTATTTTTAGACATTCCTGCATATCGATACAAATAAATTTCAAAGGTAAGGAATTTGTTAACCAAGTGTCGGTTCGTCTTCATGTATTTACCGGTACAAAAAAAAAAACAAATGACTTCAGCGTATCACCTCAAAGCAATGGGCTTATTGAAAGACAGAACTGAATTATAAAAAAATATGATTTTAAAAACATTATATAATGAAAATTATGTAGATAGAGATGGCCAGAAATAATTGACGGTGTTCTTTTTGCTCATCGTACAGTTTGTTCACCACGAAAGTACAAAATATTCACCATTTTTTTATTGTATAATTGAGAACTAACATTACCCATAGACATAAACTTAGAAAAATTTACAAGTTTCTCTAATGATATGGAAGAAGATGACGTTTTGTAAATAAATGACACAAATATCTTATATAATGCAGTTGCTCAACATTTGTTCAAAAAATGATTAGAACAAATTTTGTAAATTAAATATTCTGTTTTTACTCAAACAACACATAACATAAAAAAATAAAAAAAAAAGTTTGACACACGTTATTCTAATAAAACAGGATTTAAAATTAGTAGCTTAGTACTGCTGCGTAATTATCTTAGAGATGATTGTAAAGGTGACTGGTCTAAAGCCCCTTTTACAGGACCTTACATAATTTCAAAAATTTAAAAGAACAACAATTGTATTCTAAAAATAATGAAAGAAAAATTAATTAAATAGCACCATCCTATTTCAAATTTAAAATATTATTCATCTAAAGAATCTTTGAAAAAAAGCAAGATAGACACACATTGCATGTACATAAACCAATAGTGGCAATAAATGAGCTAAATTTACAGATATATTGAAAAATTCAACCGTAGGACAACAAGATACACTTAAATTGTTTTAAGATGATACAAAATTTCGTTTTCATCATATAAATAATAAGTACCAAAAACAAAGTGTAAAATAATGAACCTAGCGTATGTTCGAAACGCTGATTTTAAAACAACAAAAAATAGTATTCTTCATTTTTCAATTGTATGTGTTTCAACTATACCTGATGGCAATATTTTTTCAAAACTATTTCTTTGTGTCTCACGGGTACTGAAGTACAACACTATGAAGTTAGACAATTAATAATGCAGTTTATGAAAAATATAAAACACAAAAGTAGAAGACTTTTCCAATACCCAAAACTATATTATTAAAAGTAATATGAAAAGCAACAAAGTTTGGGCGACTGAATTAAAAATACACTTTACTGCTGCATTTTTTTATGCAGATATATATTCCTTAGCGAAAAATCAATGGTTAAGATTCTCACATCCGTTACAGTTATCAGTTATACCAAACTACAACAAAATGGCAATATATTTCAACCATAAAAATTTTAACCACTTTGAAATTATGTTGAAAGCGAAAAAAATGGCTAGTTTTGATAAAGAAGTAATGTATTTTAAAACAATATACGTAGGTATACGTGTATAAATACTGTATTTTAGTTATCTGACAATATTATTTGCTTTCAGGATGATGGCATTTATCTAATAATCACTTGAATGACATTTATGAACTAAATATAATTTTTAAAATTGTTTATTAGGATAATTAATTTTCATTATTTGAATATTATTATGTAACTAATTAGATGACTATCTACTTACAATACCTAATAAGGCATTTTATGAAATATATTGATCATTATTTCCACACACAAACTTTAATATTTTTTTGATTTTTAAACATTGACATTTATACACAATGGATAATTTGACTATTAATAATTGAATTGATATTAATATAATAATATATTGATATTATTTATATAATTTAATTCATTTTTTCTTTATATTATGTATACGCCTATGAGTTTTCTATTAACGTGCCAGAAGGTTTTGAAAATAATTATAGTTAATTAAGAGGTAAATAAATAAATTTCACGCAAAGTTATTGCTTACAATAAATTATCTTAACTTGAAAAAATTTTCATACAAAACCATTAAAAAAATAGAAAATACATGCGTAATATATTACCACGGTAAATTATCTCTAGTAAAATTATATTCTCCCCTTTCGGTAAAATTTCACGGGGTTAAATAATCCCGGTTATAATTACCATAGAACAGTATTTGAATAGAATCATGGAATTAGTCTAAATATATTGAATATTTTATTATGTAAACAAAATAATAATATCGTAAATTAGAAAAGTTTCAAATTCCCTGTGATTAATATTCTTTGAATTCCAACAAAGTTACTGAAATCGTAATTTTTGATAATAAACAATTTCGTAAAAAATGAACTCCAAATATATATAATACTACTTAAAAAGTAGATGATGTGCAGTTTGATAAGTATTTGATTCATTTTATTTAGTTATATAAATTATAAGTATGTTGTTATCGTATTTGTTAAATTTAATTTTTATCTTCTATTCTTCATCTTTTTTTTTTTTAGTTTTAAAGCCATCAATTTTGTGATAATCAATATTGACCATAATAAATTCTACACCAATGGCAGGCTAAAAATGACGAATTGTTATTTAACGATGACAACGGTCCAGTGGGTTCGAGTGAAAAGTTATATAGGAGGGGAAAAATCGTATTTTTCCACACACGCGATGTCGGTTCGAGTGTTTCTCTATTGTGGAAGGAAAAGCTTTAATATCTGTGGCGTATTTTTCATCGTTGTCACAAAGAATTATATATATATATATATATATATATATATATATATATATATATATATATATATATATATATAGAGAGAGAGAGAGAGAGAGAGAACGAGGAAAATAAATATATGGACTTGGCAATATTTGTACAGGCCGAGGGACACTCGAACGGCAAAGTGTTGAAATCACTATCAAGTTATATTAAAAACTCTGAACAACGGGCCACCGGACGACGCTTTGGTGCTATATACACAAAGGATAAATACGTCCGAAACTTTGATCAGTCGTATTTAGAAAATTACTTTCCCAACAGTATCATTCGTTTTCTTTGGGTTTTAAAGTTACACACTGCTGAATTTCGAAGAAAAAAAATGTTATATTGATCAGTGGATGCAGAGTCGTAAAAACGCGGATGGTAAGGGGTTCAACACCCCACCTCGCCCTCACAACATGGAAAGTTTAAAAATCTATTTCAAATATTTAAAACTACTAATACATTATATATATATATATATATATATATATTATTTTTTTTTAATTTTTATCAATAATAATAATAGATGTTTGTGATGCTATCAGTAATAAATAAGGTATTTTGTGTATCGTCTAAAAGTCGTACTGACAAATCACCATCACTATAACAATTTTATTACTGTGATAGCTGATAAAACCGCGATTTAAAATATATTCATTATAGTTAAAACTCGTGTTGATAATTTGAACTCAGTTGAAGAGTGAACAAAAAAAATGGAAAATTTAATGAATCCTAACGAAAAAATAAAAAAGCATGTTATAACAAATTATTTTACTACAGTTACCGACGATAGAGGTGCTAGCAGTGAAATTGTTACTCAATCTGTTTCTGAGTTATCAAATGTTCAAAACATTGATCGAAATCAAATAGGTTATTGTTAATTTTATTAATTAACTATTATAGTTATTTTTAATTTAACACATTTTTCATTTTTTGGAGTATGTGTTGATACGCCAACAAAATAGTTTTAGGTATAATTTAAAAACGAATAGATATAACAATCTGATTTTATTTAACCATAGTTTTAGCTAATAGCTTCTACATGTTGCATAATAATTTAGCTTTTTCAAAGGTTATTGATCCTCGAAATAATGATGCTGCATTATTTGTAAACCGTAGTTTGACTGATGAGCAAAAACACTTAGTAAGTGACAAACTAATTACTAATTATAAAATAATATTTTTATTTTTATTAACTTTAATTTTCTTTCTTTATTAATAAATATTAACCTTTAATAGATTTGTGTAAAACCGTGGATTCCTCCTACCACGTATGCATTTCCAATAATTGAGCAAAATAAAATAAGAAAATTAAAATTTCAGTATAAATAGCTTACTACTTACAACTGGTTGGTTTATTCTGAGTTACATAAGGGGCTTTTTGCAAGTTATGCTTGGTATTTTCAGCACTGGTGGTATTGACCAACAAAACTTAGGAGCTCCTACTTTAACAGCATTTACAAAAACTAAAGAAATTAGTGTAAAATCATAAATGAATTTATAATATTTTCAAAATACATCATTTTAAAATTTTATAGGCATTTAATGATTATTCAAATTAAGACTATCATGAACTGTCTGTTACAAAAGCAGAAGGGTTTTTGAATATCTATACGAAGAAAAAAACATTAATAATTTATGCCTCAAATGACGACAGGTTAGATAATTGGAAATAGTAATATAAAATATTGTATAACCCAAGTTTTTTAATTTTGGCTTTTCATAAATATTTAAGAGTAAAAATAATAAAACAAAATAGAGAAAAAATATTCCAATTGTAGAATGTATTTTACTATGTGAATACCAAGAAATTTCTTTAAGGGTGGTAATGATTTTGGTCCAATTAATTTTAAAAGTAAGTTATCAAAAGAACATTATAATTACTGTGTAGTGTGTTACTTTATTTTTATTTTTTAGCTTCAACTCACAATGAAGGTAATTTTCAGGCCATTTTAAAATATAAGACAAAAGATATTAAGTTATTAATGTCACACCTTGAGTCAGATACAAGAAATAAGTATTTAAGCCCCCAAATTCAAAATGAGATAATTAACATTTATGGGAATATTTTAACTAAAAAACTAGCTGATAAAGTTAATAAGTCTCAATTCATTTCTGTGATAGATGATAAAATCACAGATATGTCAGTAACAGAACAGTTGACAATATGTGTACGTTATTTAAGTGGTACTGATTCTAATATTGAAATAAATAAAGATTTTTTAAGATTTTATGAAATAAGTAGTTTAACTAGAAATGATTTGGCATCAGCAATTCTTAATGGTAAGCACTATCTATATATTACATGAATAGTTGTATATTTATAATTTAAATAAATAAATAAAAATAATAACATTATATTAATATATAATATAGATTAATACTATGTAATAGCTGCAAAAAAAAACAGAGATATGAAAGAAATGATCAGTTTGGCCAATAATAGTATCAAGGTTCTAGAAAATTTAAGAGAAAATGAATATCATAAATTTAAATAAAATGTTCAAAGAAGCACTAGTAATCAATGCCTTGTTATCAATTTTAGTGTTCATTTTATTAAGTAAAAGTTTTTTTTTAGAGATTGACTGATACATTAAACATTGGTTAATAAACTGTCAAAAAAACTCATCTTATTATTTGTTATTAAATAATGACTGAAAATTATTATCGAACATCTATTTGTATCCCTCTCATATAATTATTTGTATATCAATTAAATGAGGTGCGTTACCCTTTTATCACAACTTAAATTTTTTTTTTTCGAAATTTGTTCCATGTTTTAGTAACTAATTCGTAACCATTCGTAACCAAAAATTTGGAATTCGTAACCTAAGTGCATTATCGCAAAAACCGTTTTTCAGAAACGGGTGCTGGTGTAACGTTACGCTAGCACCCACACCTCGAAATAATCTACTTAGAAATTTTAGATCTGTTC